>JAUZST010000923.1:12047-26943 GCA_034779995.1 Parotocinclus haroldoi | reverse complement strand
CCCCCTGCAGGTTTACTCTGACATCTTAAATGAAATTGGGACCCTCTTCAGGAATTTACACACACACACACACACACATGCACACACACACACACGCACACACACACACATGCACACACACACGCGCACGCACACATACAAACACAAATAACATATTGAACGATTAGTTAACAGGTTAATCCGTGTTATGATGTCATAAACTGCAAAAGCGTGTTTACACAGTACAGCTCTCTCTCTATCTCTCTCTCTCTTTTTCTTTTTCCTTTCGTTTCTTTTTTTTCGCCAGCCTGTCTCAGATTGACTCGTCTTTCTTTCCCCTGCAGATTTCAGATGGAAAATTAACACTTCGACTTTTCTTTCGATCCGTCATCGTTCAGCTCTCGCGGGTAAAACAGAAAGCGAAGGGAGTCCTTTGGGGGGAGGGAGCAAACGGTGACTCGGCAGATCGATTTGCGATGGCAGTTTATTCCACCATGGTTTAATTTTTCAGAGGCTGAGGCCGCGCCTAAACTTTAGTAGCCCTGCGCACCGCGCCTCAAGAGGAGCTACGCTTTTCTTTCCCAAAAGCGACTCGAATCGGGGGGGTCGAAGCCCGACGGCCAAAGGCTGTCCGCAAACTTTTGGCCGATCAGAGTTTGCACCAGCCCCTAGAGAAGCTCCCTGTTCCAGATACAAAATGTAACATCACCGCTAGCTAACAGCTTCAGCGCTACAGCTACCGGTTCAGGTATCTCCAGTACCACACCAACAGCACAGTACCAATTCCAGTACCAGTTTCAGTTCTGAGCTTGGTGTGACTTTTTCTACTTGAAAGGGGCACTAAGAGGTTGGCACCGATTCCTGTGCCCTCTGTGCAGTGACTTTTTCACGGTCCGTTAAGGCAGTTCTGTGGCTGACACGCTGCACTCTAGATGTTCGAGAAGTCATCATTGTGTGCAGCAGGGACGAGTGAGCAGGGTACTGGGTCATGCGGGAGAGCTTTAAGGTGAAGTGACAAGTCTGGCAGACCTGGTGTGATTACAGGGTGGTAGGATGGATGGCGCTGCTCTCCCTCATTCAGCTTGGAGACCTTTGTGGACGGTCCCTGAAACGTTTAACACACGCTCAGAGCCTGTTGGGGTCCAGCGGTACGAGCGGTGTCATCGTCTCCCGGGGAATGTCTAGCAGAACGCTCAAAGTGGCCGAGCTAAATGGCACGGAAGGGTAAAAGGGCGTGAAATAGCCTGGGGCAGATGGTCTGACCTTCACAATGGCAGGAAAGGACCTTTAGCAGATAAGCCATACAGAGAGCACGCCTTCCCGATCCACCTTCTCTTTGCCGAACCCAGTGCTTACGAGTCATGGCCCCCCCCCGATCATTTTTAGCGATTCTCTTTCGGGTTCCTCTCCTTTCTTCGGTGGAGAACGGCTGCAGGGCCGACTCAGCGCGGCGGAGGCGCCGTAACGGTGGAGTGAAGCCCTCTCAGCTCCACATCAAAGCCTGATGGGTTTCCAAAAAGCACGGTCAGATCGCAGCGTCGGCAAGAGCTTGTTAGCGGATCGCGCCTTGATTACGCTGCAGAAGAGAGCCCCCTCGGAGGTTAAAACGGCGGTTTTTAGGGGGTCGATTTTTTCCGCTAGGGACTTGCATGCAAAGAAAAGGTCAACGTGGAAGAGTTTCGGAAGAAACGCCGGGTCCTTGGTACCTTACAAGTACGTAAGAGCTTGAGCCATGTGCTGCGCTGCTCAGGGCTTTCTCCGAGCTTTTTGTTATTCTCCAAGCGTCCATAGGGGGGCTCCCTAAAGAGAAGGCGAGGATCAACGGAACTTTATGGAGGTTATTTGGGGTTGGCAGGATTCCCAGGGAAGATAACTTTGCAGGGGAAGAAATGCTTACACGCCATTCTGTAGCTGTTCGGATTTTAATGCGGGCCCGGTGGGAGACCTCCATTTGTAGGCCATGACAGCAGGCTAGGGCTATTGGGTTTGAAAAATCTGCCACTAGTTGCCTCCATCCTGAGCATCGTTAATATAAACAGAAGCAAAAATCACCAAAGTCTACAAGCAGGCTGGCTTCTTTTTTGGGTTCGTTAGCCTCCTGTTATAACCACGCCCACAAGCTCCGCCCACTTCTCTGGGCTCTGAAATTTAAAGCGGCATCATATCCCTGGGTATCCTCTGTCCCGGAACGTCTTCTCAGTGTGGTGAGGAGGAACGGGGGACGATGCAATGCTTTTCGGGGTGTGCTGCAAGAATGGGTGTTTAATAACAACTGTATCTCTCTCTGTCTCTCTCTCTCTCTCTCTCTCTCTCTGTCTCTCTCTCTCTGTCTCTCTCTCTCTCTCTCTGTCTCTCTCTCTCTGTCTCTCTGTCTCTGTCTCTCTCTCTCTGTCTCTCTCTCTCTGTCTCTGTCTTTCTCTCTCTCTCTCTCTCTGTCTCTCCCTCTCTCTCCCCCCCCCCTGTCCCCCCCTATCTCTCTCTCTAAAACTTTATTTTATCAGACTGTGCTTCTAACATATGAAACAGACCATCTGGTGTTCCATGTCCTCTTATATTTATAGGTAATAATACGGTACAGATTGTAATAATAGGGTGCAGATTCCAGGAATCATAGTTTGGGATACAAGAGAAAACCAGTACATTCCACAGATGGTTAGGATGGGCTTAGGATAGGCTAGTAATGAAGTAAAAATAATGAAGTAATCTGAAACAGCATTTGGAATTTGGTACATAAGGTCTAGGAAAATATTTTTTAATTCTTCTAACCACAATGTGCCAGTATATAGAGAATGCATCTTCTGACTGCCCCTGCAAAAGCAGATGTGCTAGGTGGAAAGCCAGATTGGACTGTATGGTTATTATTATAGGGGCCAAACTGGGTCAATGATTTCCCTGCTCCTTATGGTATCAGTAATCCCTCTTTCCATTGATGGGCCTCCTTTGACATTGACTTACTGGGCCAAATCCAGGCCTTGGTGCCTATATAGCCCCTACGAGGCAGGGGTACAAATGTATGGTCCGCTGGGCTCTGGGCATGAACAGATGTCTACTGGAAGATGGCATGAAGTTGACAATCAGAATTGCACTGAATAAGTAAAGCAGGAGTCTGGCAGGATGGGCTCACGTGGAGCAGCAAGGATTCTGAGAGGTGTGGAGATGGAACAGAGCATCAACCTTGAAGTTCTTGAAACCTGGATGAGAGGATATGGTGCGCTGTATCTGGAAAAGAAAAGGAACATTCTGGCCTGGTGGGGAAACAGTCTTTTGACCAACTGTTTGTATTTCAAATTGTGATGGTTAGTATAGGCCATGAATGGTGCATGGCTTCCTCAAGGCAGTGATACCATTCTTACAGAGCAAGCTTAATGCTAGTAGCTCCCTGTTTCCCAACATCATAATTATTATCCATGTGTGTGAGCTTATGGAACTAGGATACCTTGTCTCTGGGAACGAATGACACCTACCCCAATGTCACACCTCCAGACGAAACAGGCAACTGTAATTGGGGTGCTTGTGGACTGGGGCAGTAGGGAATGCTTTGGGAATAAAAGTGGCTTAGGAGAAAATCTTTCCTTTGATGAGAGCAGTGAGTGGAGCAGCAATGCTACTGAAGTTCCTAATGAACCTCCTGTAAAAGTTGGCACGTCCCAAAAAATCTTCCGTTATATAAAAATAGCCAGTTGATCAATGTAGGTTGAGACCAGAGCTATTTGATCCTGATCATCATTCATAGTGATGTCAAATGGAGAGATTACACATCCCATGAGATTGTCTGGAGGTGAATCTCACAAGCAACTGTGCTCAAGTCTATGTAGTGCCTGGGAGAAATGAAGGATTTCAGATTTAGTGAGTAAATCAGGATAGTGTCAATGTATGCTATATGTATAATATAATAGCCAAGCATGTCAATTAGAATGTCATTAACAAAGAACCTTCTTCTACTCATCCATTTCTGAAATCCAGATTCTGACAGTTAGGAGATTGAGGTCCCTTTAATCAATACAAGGTCACAAAGTCTCATCCCTTTTTTGGACCCAGAATTAAATTTCAGTGGCTGGGGAGGTGAAACAGAGACATTATGGATTCTGAGACATGGTCAGGAATTTCCCAGTTTATGAGAGAGGATAAACACAGGATCATGGAGCCATTGTTCCTTTCCAGAGCTTTACAGTACAGTAATACAGTCACAGGGCTGATTCAGAATCAGCTCAGTGGCTGTTTGCTTGAAAAACACCTTAGAGAGGTCAGCATTTAACTGACCGCACCAGACATCTGTCCTCTGCTGCAACATGAACGATATGATCATGATAATTGTTTAAATGGGGGTGCCACTTCTCAGCCAGGCCCACATCCAGAAAGTTCCCCTGGAAGAAAGAGTCTATGAAGGCTGGAAGAAGGATATTATGATATCATGATATTATGATATTATGAGAAGTATGCAGGAATACTGGTAGCATGAATGATGTGATAAAAAAGTGGATATGGAAAAAGAAAACACTTACCTGAGACTGATGTAATGTAGACCCAGGATGCTGTTAAGTGGCCCTGGACTTGCACAGGGTATAACTGGGCAGATGGGCACCAAATGCTAAATGGAGCTACACTACACACTGACTTGCCATGCAACAGCACTAGATTTCATGGCCTGTGTGGCGCCGACTTGCAAGGGGATGTGCTTTGGGGGTAAGGCAGGGACTAGAACCGCAAATGGTGTATTGATGTGTTGGCTGCACAAGAGGGGTTAGCATCGCATGAAGAGATGCTGATTCAGCCAAATAGTGATGCTCATGAGACTCTTATCATGCCAGCTCCATCTGTAAGTCCTCTAGCAGCTTGTACTTCACCTGCTGCCAACATCGTAAACTGCACAGTCTGTGGCAGGGTAAAAGTCAGAGGACAGAGTCCCTATGATAGGTGCAGTAGTCTTGATTGGCAAATGTAATGAAAATTGCAAGAGGTATCCCTGGCAGCCATCTGGGTCTCCATTATATTTTTCAGGAAGCACAATCTTGAATAAAAAAAACTATTGGAATTCAGGTTGGCAGAAGTGCCAGGAATCGCTAGTTGCACTAAGGCTTAGTCCGAACCAGACAGCAATAGTAAGCCAGGAGACCTTGCTGTGTGAGTCACTGGACAGCTGGGATGAGAGAAGCAAAAGCCAAAGCTTCATGACAAATCATGGGATCACTGCTGCTACCAGCTCAGCAGCTGAACATGTGTAGCAGTCAGGTCTGAAGCAGAATTGGCTTCCGCCATCTCCCTGGTGGAAAAATTTTCTGTTATGTTTGGCAGGAAGGAGAGGAAAACCCAGATAGCCGATCCCACAAGCAGAAGTAAACAAATAATAATAGAAATAACAGTGCTATCAAACCAAGTGTCCAAAACATTAACGTTAAACACACAATCCAAATTATGCAGTTATGTCTCAGGCAGATACGTAAATGTTAACAGGTGTGGTCTTATTAATAACTGGATCTAGCCGCGAAAGTGTACAAAATAAAAAGTTCTATAAAAAGTCTCTCAGAGTCTCTTCAAGAGGTAGTGTACCTCTTGAGACACTCAAAAACATTTTGACAGTTAACAGACTGGCGAATAATTAGGCTGAGAGAAGCAGATGAATGATGAATTTGCTAGCTGTTAGGAGGTGTTAGGAACAGTGCTTCCATGAGGGCACACACACCATGAGTAGAGTGAATTGTTTTATTTGCCAACAAGCACAAACAGTTTGTACAGTTTCGTTGTCCTATTATACTATTGGTGTGTGCGTGTGTGTATGTACACCCCTGTCACTGCAGGGTTTTCCAAGATGTCTCAAAGACTGCAACATTTCCATGGCCTGTCCAGTCGCCAGATTCATCACCAATTGAGTGTTTATGAACTCTTGTATTGTAATCACCTGTGTATATCATTACATTCATGCATATTAAGTTTAATTCAATCCCAACAACTTCTTCTTGTTCTTGTGAGTTGTACTTTTTTGTCACTGAGTGTACCAGTGGTGTTCTGCTACTTAGTTTTGTCATGCGTATTTATCATGTACACCCACATGGCGAATGAATGCTTATTTAATGAATTAATTAATACTTAATTGTTTTGGAAAAGGATAGTAACTTTATTCTAACTGCTTTGTTGTGCATTCTCCAAACTACCTGTCTAACCAAACTTAGGAATCCTGTTTGGAAGAATAAACATAGGGTTGATGTGGAAAGTTGCCCCATTGTTGGACTAATCAAGTATTATCTTATCTTATCTTATCTTATCTTAGTATCAGGCATGAGTGAATATCGAATACCTACAACTACAACTGGGAGAGTCATTATGATAGATTATGATCCTTTGGATAATCATAGGATATATGACTGGGGGGCTGGTCCATTCCAAAAGAGGGCACATGCACTTTCACAAAACACGCAGGCAGCACTTTAGAAATACTTGTTTGCATAATAAATACAGCAGGAAATATATTGCACTGTCACATAAAAAACAGTTTACCAATCCATTAATGTCTTTATAAGAGAGAGACTATGTGGTATGCTCTACAGTGAAATAAGTTACAATTTGGATGTCAATTTTGTCAAAATAACCTGCATTTCCACATAAATGTATGTTCAAATTACTTGCATGCATTTTTAATATACTTATTATTGCTGTAACCATAACATAGTGATGATTACTGGGAAATGTAGTGAGGAAAATACATGGTAGAAAAAAAATCGTGTTGTTCATTTTCAATACATTATTCATTTAATTACATTAGGAAGTTAATGGGGTTTTCTTTGAATTTTTTAATGACTTTTCCCAACTGTTTGTGGTTTGTTGTTCACTGCAATATTATCCTGCACTTGGCAGTATGTGAAGTAGGGAGTTACTTGGCAGGAGTGTTGAGCGCTGGGTAATTAATTAAGAAAAATAATGCATGTAAGAATGTCCAATATATGTAGTTTATTATTGAATTCCTAGTTTTATGACTTTTATGACTTATGAATTCAACTTATGATGGAGTTTTTTGAAAAGTACGCCAATTGTATGTGGGGGAGTACCTGTATTGGACAGTAAGTGAACAGTGAGCAAATGGGTGAGCAAGCACAGCTAAAAAACAGACTTTGACTAGGACAGAATGACTATGGCCAGATGACAAGGACTAAACATCTCTGAAATACCATGTGTGGATGTGAGTTCCTTCCAACAGTGACTCCATCTAGTCAGAACCCACAACAGAGCTAATTAATGTAATGCAACACACCTTGAGTATGAGTCTGTGAAGCTACAGACTGCTCTGAATGCTAACCATGTTATCTCCTTTACATTGTTGAAAGTGACTACCATAAGCACCCAAGTATTGGAACTGGACATGAGAGCAATGTGCGAAGGTTGTTCTATTTTTTGTCATCATATGACTGGTTGGGTACATCTGTGCCATTTACCTGTAAACATATTTGCATCACAATACATTGTGTGAAACTTTGGATCCATGCATACATGTGGATGTTAATCTCATATGTTGCAAACCAAGTACACGCCTTTATGGTAATAACCTGTTTTTTGCAGTATAACACACCCTGTCACACTGTATACATGTATACACTGTATGTTAGGAAAAGGTTTGACAAAGAATTCAACTTGTTGGTGTGGCCTCCACATTTAGCAGATCTCTGTATTTCTCAAGTTAGATCACCACCTTTCAAATTAAAGGACTTACAGGACTACAGTCGGAGCTGTTTTAGCAGCATGCAGAGCGTGAACAGCATATTTCCCAGGTGGACATGTTTTGGCTCTTCTGTGTAAATATGCAATTAAAAAAAATGGCATGTAATCACACATGCATCATTTGGGGATGTAGCATAATAAAGTTTACTCCAGCAAAACTTCAACATTTTAGTATAATTTAACCAACAAATAGTACTGTACAAATAAGCCTTAAATATACCAGACTGGTTGACCAGTGTCAAATTATAAACTTGCCATATTTAGTGTAATAGTGCCATCTTCTGTCGTGTAGCATGTACAGTGCCTTGCGAAGTATTCGGCCCCCTTGAACTTTTTAACCTTTAGCCACATTTCAGGCTTCAAACATAAAGATACCAGATTGCAATTTTTTGTGAAGAATCAACAACAAATGGGACTTGAAGTGGAATGAAATTTATTGGATATTTTAAACTTTTTTTAACAAATAAAAAACTGAAAAATATGAAAAATTAATTCTTTGTAGCACCACCTTTTTGCTGAGATTACAGCTGTAAGTCGCTTGGGGTATGTCTCTATCAGTTTTGTACATCGAGAGACTGAAATTTTTGCTCATTCTTCCTTGCAAAACAGCTCGAGCTCAGTGAGGTTGGATGGAGAGCCTTTGTGAACAGCAGTTTTCAGCTCTTTCCACAGATTCTCGATTGAATTCAGGTCTGGAGTTTGACTTGGCCATTCTAACAACTGTATATGTTTATTTGTGAACCATTCCATTGTAAATTTTGTGTTATGTTTTGGATCATTGTCTTGTTGGAAGATAAATCTCCATCCCAGTCTCAGATCTCCAACAGGTTTTCTTCCCGAATGGTCCTGTTTTTTTTTCTTCCCATCAATTGTAACCATCTTCCCTGTCCCTGATGAAGAAAAGCAGGCCTAAACCATGATGCTGCCACCACCATGTTTGACAGTGGGGATGGTGTGTTCAGGGTGATGAGCTGTGATGCTTTTATGCCAAACATAACGTTTTGCATTGTGGCCAAAATGTTTGATTTTGGTTTCATCTGACCAGAGCGCCTTCTTCCATATGTTTGGTGTGTCTCCCAGGTGGCTTGTGGCAAAATTTAAACAAGAATTTTTATGGATATCTTTGAGAAAGGGCTTTCTTCTTGCCACTCTTCCATAAAGGCCAGATTTGTACAGTGTACGACTGATTGTTGTCCTATGGACAGAATCTCCCACCTCAGCTGTAGATCTCTGCGGTTCATCCAGAGTGATCATACGCGTCTTGGCTGCATCTCTGATCAGTCTTCTCCTTGTTTGAGCTAAAAGTTTAGAGGGACGGCTGGGTCTTGGTAGATTTGCAGTGGTCTGATACTCCTTCCATTTAAATATGATCACTTGCACAGTGCTCCTTGAGATGTTTAAAGTTTGAGAATTCTTTTTGCATGCAAATCCGGCTTTAAACTTCTCCACAACAGTATCTCGGACCTGCCTGGTGTGTTCCTTTAAACAGAACTCTGAGACTATCACAGAGCAGGTGCTTTTATATGGAGACTTGATTACACACAGGTGGATTCTATTTATCATCATCAGTCATTTAGGTCAACATTTGATCATTCAGAGATCCTCACTGAACTTCTGGAGTGAGTTTGCTGCACTGAAAGTAAAGGGGCCGAATAATTTTGCACGCCCCACTTTTCAGTTTTTGATTTCTAAAAAAAAGTTTAAAATATCCAATAAATTTCTTTCCACTTCACGATTGTGTCCCACTTGTTGTTGATTCTTCACAAAAAAATGCAAATTTTATATCTTTATGTTTGAAGCCTGAAATGTGGCAAAAAGTTAAAAAGTTCAAGGGGGCCGAATACTTTCGCAAAGGCACTGTAACAGACTGTTTAGGAGAATTTTGCTGTACAACAATCTGAAATATCTGATAGACTTGTCACTGGACAGATTGTATACCCCCAAAACCATATTGTAATATATCTACTTTGTCTGTGCCAATATGGTGACATATTGATGTAGTGTCTGGTGACTGGTGCATGTATAGCGATAAAGCATCATATTTCTGTTCTTTTTCAGCTCCTCAGACTCTCTACCAGAGCGAAAATGGTGAGTGAATCCTAGCCTCTACATTCCACGTCTGTTTATAGCAATAAGGTTTTAAGTGGTGGTGAGCACCACGTCGAGCACCCTCTGCTGTCTGATATTCTATTTTATAGGAAATTGCAATGATCTGTGTGAAACCTTGTATGACTTTTTTTTCTCGCTTATTTCTAGAATATACATCAAAATCTGCATCTTTACCAGGTTACGGCAGGAATGGACTACACATGGTAATGTCGAACAGCTAATATTACATTTGCTGGTTAGCATATTGAATATTTAAAGTTTTGTGGACCTGACATCCTCACAGTTATGCTTGTATTACAGCAACAAACTACAGACTACTTTCAGTATGACAGCAGCAATGCAGTCAACTGGGGAATCAGAGGTTAGGAGTCACATCTTTATTGTAGATTTGTTAATAGTAATTATCTTTACAGCAGCAACTTATAGAGTGTCTATGTTCTTTAATCCCACAGAATACACGGTGAGTGCTGCAATCATCCTGGTCTCAGTATTCCGGCATTTCTTGGGTCAAAACAATGTCATGTTGGTCAGTTGAAGAGGAAACTAGAGGATGAAGAAATCTATGATTCCAGGTCTTCAGGTCATGAGATTCTTGGCGATGAGATTCATCAGTCAGGGTCATGGCAGGATTAAGGACCCTGGGCTAGAATGTGCCCTTAACCCAACTTCCTGTTTTTGTCAGAGACACCGTGTCTGTGAAGGAAATAGGAGATCCAACTTTTTCAGAAATATTCCAGTAGCACTATATATGTGGTGTTTTACTGACAGTGGTTGATCTTCAGTTTAACAGATAATTGTTTCTTGCATCAGTACCCATTAGAGTTAGTATATACATAATATTTATGTTTATACTCTAAATATTATTTACAATTATTTATAAATTAGATATTATATAATATTGATATAAATATTAGATAAAATTATTTTGTGATTTAATAGATAATAGGCTTTAAGTGGGAAATGTTCACATAATCATTTGAAAAACCCATCTTAAACATTCTTGTGCATACTATCTGTTTTTGTCCTAACAGGTTTACCCATATGAGGCTCTGATTGTGACCACCAGGGGCCGAAACAGGTTGCCGAAGGATGTTGATAGAGCCAGACTTGAGGTCAGTGACACCTGGCAGGATCAGTGAGGAAAATGACCTATTTTGCAAATCAATATAGAAAAAAAATCTGAAATTCAATTTATTTCATGACTGTTTATTTTTTGTGTAGCTATAACCAGAAATATTTGCACACCACTATTAATTAGTGATTTGTTATTTCAGCCACTATTAAACACACTATTATCAGTTTCATAATACAAAGCATACCCATAGGCAAACATGCATCCAATCTTTCCATCCATTCATGCTTAATCCACACGGGGTCGCAGGTCAGCCAGTGCCCACCCGGTGCAACTCTGGGCACAAGGGCAGGAACGTAGACAAACCAAAGGGCCATAAACAGTGAGACATTTACCAAACAAAACAGTTATCTACCTTTGCTGGAAAAGTTGTCTGACCTGCAAAGAGACCATAGCATACAGTATATATACTCACTGTATATATATATATATATATCATACATTTCAGAATTTATTAATATCTTGCATTTCCCCTTTTGCAATAATTAGAGTATGCACTTAAACTGGGATAAGCTCCACAAATCTGTTTCCCCAGCATCATTTAAAAGCATCTGAAGCATCTGCTCACAGAAATTAAGAGGAAATTTCATTATGGTTTATTTCATTTTGAAGTATCCCCTAATTTTGTGAACATTATATTTCAAATAGCATCTTGTGATGTTACTGAATGCTTGGCTTTCTCTGTCTTCAAGTGCCCCAATAAATGCTATGCAGCGTTTTGGGTTCGGTGATCTGTTTAGTGTACTAGTAGTAAGTTCAGCACTTTGAGGTATGAATTGGATCATTATCCTGCTACAGCATACATTTTTCCAAAAAGGTCTGCTACAAGTACAGTGATAATTGTGGGGTAAAATGTCAAATGCAAATTGTAATGAGCCTCACTATCATTCTCTCCCATGACATTCTTTTATCTTGTCTTCTCCAGAGACATCTATCTCCTGAGGAGTTCTACCAGGTGTTTGGTATGACCATGGCCGAGTTTGACCGACTGGCACTGTGGAAGAGGAATGAATTGAAGAAGCAAGCCAGGCTGTTCTAAGTGTTGTTAATCCCTAGAGGCAGATATTGTAGACATGAAGACCTGTCCAAATCCACCTAAAATGACACTGCCTTCTCCAGGCCTCACACGTGTGGCAGCACCATGATGAAGCCCAACAGAAACAGGAGTACCACAATGTTATATGTGTGCCAGGCACACAATGTAGTATTAAATGGTGTAAGAGCTAATGGTTAAGAAAATCAGAATGAGAAAAAAGAGAAGAAAGAATGCGAAAACTCATTCTTTCACTTACAAATTACAAGCATAGGGAAACAAATGTAAAGATTTGGGATGTTTGCCTTACTTTTGTGTTAACTTATGCACCGGCAGACTAACTAGAATGTAGAAAATATATTAATAAGAGATTTATTTGGGGTTTCTTTTGTACATAATGCAATAGGATAACACATTATCTTGACTTTTATTTAACATAATGGACCATTTTGAACATTTTCGTTTACAGACGTAAAAGTAATTTCTAAGTTATAACAGAAACATGCAGGCTGTTCCATGACAGTGTCCTGTCTGTGTTAGAAACAAAGTATAAGGAATGAAGGCTCCATAATACAGAGGATTTAGGATATGCCCTGGAGTTGAATGTAAACACTTTTAACAAAAGGAAAGAACAAATTATTGAAACAGTCTAAAAATGTGTTGAGCCTTCCATAGAATTGTGAAATGGTAGAGGTAGTTATAAGTGACTAGTTTTCCATTCTTTCAGAATTAAAGAATATTCACATGCAGTACTTGATATTAGGCATAAAAACTGAAAGAAGTCAAATGAAGGTATGAGTGCAGTGTTTTTTTTTAGTTTCTGTTTTCCATATAGAGCATGTCTGTCGTACATGATGAGACATGAAACATTTTAGCGGAAACCTTATTTTGTACATAATATGCTTTTGTTGGTAGTTTAAATGCAAACTTTTCTCCCCACTGGTCAAATTGCATGTGCAAGTATTGTTTACATTAAGCTCTTGCTAATTCTAAAAGTCTGTTTGCCGCCTCACAATTTTGCACATGTCAAATTTTAGGAGCTTTTTCCCAATATTTAAAGTTTGTGAAATATTGAGAAACTTGCATCAGAAATTGCAAGACTCTCCAAATCAGAAAAAGATGGGAAGGTGTGGGAAATTCAAGTATAAAAAATACTTAAATCCTTAATCGTTAAATACTTAAACTTAAATACTTGTAAAAAGCATAAATCTCATTACTAGCCCTAAATTTATATAAATTGCCCCGTCACAACTTTTTTTGGAATGTGTTGCAGGCCTGAAATGCTGGAAAGGATGTTTATTAACACATAAAATCAAGTTGACCAGACAAACATGCAATATCTTAGTTTTATACCATCTGCTAGGAAATAAAAGTAAGAGTAATGTATGAAACACTGTGTTTCTTTAATATGCATTTTCTGTACACTCCCAACTTGTTTTGATTTGGGGTTGCTCAAGTCTGTGTGGTCTTTTCATTTAGAAAGTCAACAAAACTTGTGATTTGAAAAGGGCTATAAATTAGGGCTATTCAGTTGGTAAGAGCAGAGGCCAGATTATAAAAATATATCAGGTTAAGGGATAAATATAGCTTTGTTTTTGATAAGCTCTATTTGCACAGTAAACATGTGCTTTACATTTACATTTAGAAGACAACCTTATCCAGAATGAGGTACAACTGATGCAATCTTCACAATCTTGCAATTGTGGGTTAAAATTATGGCTCAAAACCCCAACAATGGCAGGTTGGCAGAGGTGAGATTTGAACCCTAGACTTTCCGCTCCATAGTACAGTAAGTTAAATACTAGGCTACCACAGTCCTATGCTTCGTAATAAGTTATACATTTCTGGTATGTAGGCTACTAATTAAATAGCCCTGATTTATGGTATTACTGTAATGATGTTATTTTATAACGTATTAGTTGCTAGTAAATTAAATGTATGTATAGAGTATGGACTTTGGACAATCATATGGATGTCCACTATAATGGGTACTGTTTTGAAAGCCATGTGACCACAGTTTCATCTGACCATTGCAACAAATAACAAAACTGATGAATATTGCAGTTAAATGGGACCTAATACGATTAGAGGCCACAATACCAAGCGATGAATTAGTGTTTTTTGTAATTACATTAGTTTGGACTGCATAAATTTGCAAGAGGTAATTGTTTTATTTTACACCTTTGAGTGTAGTGTTGCTTTCCTGTTTGCCATTAGAATATGTGTACCAAGTTCAGAGTAGTCAGATGAGAAGGTAAAGTTAACATAATATTTAATTTTTATGCTGAACAGATTTTATCTGTTAACAGTTTTAACAAGCTATGTATATCTCATATTTAAATAAAAGTTGGTTTCTTGTGTATAAATGTGTTATGTTCTTATTGCTACTTCCAGATCCAAAATAGACAGCTATGCAGTATTCCAGAAAATGTGATTTTTTAAGGACAAAATCCTACGAGCACAATGATGTTTAGAAATATTGCAAATGGTACCATTCTAAAGAACATACGGCATTTCAATAAACAGAGGATATTCTGCAGTACTGTTTATTAAGAATTTATTTAGCCAAGCACTTTGCCATATAGCACAAATACTGTAATTATTATGACATTTGTCTGATGTGCGACCAAAACAAGTATGGTAAAATGACATCGTGTAGCTTGCTTCTTGTGCTGGACAGATGTTTGACAAACAGCCAACACCCGCCTCGTGTAACAGTGACATCTAAAACACTGGAACCAGCCAGATGCCTTTAAGTGACCTTTGCTACTACCTATTGCAAATGTATGGAATCACCACACTTAGATGTTCACCCAACTTTGCACTTTGTAGCAGAAAAATATTTTACATTTTGTTCCGTTGTGTCAGGAATCCCGATTCCGTCTCTCTCTCTCTCCCTCGTTCGCTCAGCCCCTCCTTCTAATCACCGCTTCTCT
>JAUZST010000923.1:0-11947 GCA_034779995.1 Parotocinclus haroldoi | reverse complement strand
GGGCAAATTATATATTACATTAAATGTGTATTTATGCATTGTGTTAAAATCTAAGACATTAAATCTTGTGTAAAATATTTTTTATTCCCAATTTTATTTGGCATGTTTACAGGATAGTACAGAAGGTAAAATGGCCATGAAGTTTGAAATCAACACTAAGCTTTACCCTGCTTCTTCAGCAGATGGACTTCTGTAACAATGTTGCAGGTCTATTTGAGGGAATCACCTGTATCCCAAATGAGTGGCACCTATTTAGTTCATCTAGACCCACAAAGCCATGCTGCTTCATGACAGGTACTACACATAAAAAGCAGCATTCAATTTTATTCTTTAAACAAGATAATTAGAAAAGCAAATAAAAAGTCAAAGAAAGTTGTTCTATTACGCAAATGAGATGCAAACGCATTAAAATATCTGCATGATCTCTCCCCTAAGCTCTGAGACAAGAAGATCCTGGAGCGCAACATATTCTCCAAGAAGCTGAACAGGATGGGTAAAGCATCCTAGATTAGTTTTGTTGCAGCGGTTTGTGACTTTCTGGGCAATCACAAGGCTTCAGACTATGCTGCCGAAGTAAAACAGGATAATTCAAAAGGTATTCGTAGCAAGTATTCGTCACATTGTATAGCAAAATGATTATCAACGCAAGTTTCAAATGATTTAAAATATAGATGAAGCGCTGACATGCATGAAGGCACAAAACACGTGAGCAGTACGTGTGCCAGACGTGCCTATACTCAGAGAAAGACTAAAATACAAATTGAAATTACCCAAGTATGGGTCATAAAGCCTCCACAGAAAAGCAAGCAACAAGAAGGGGCACTGACCCAACCACTAAAGTTATATCCTGGAAAAGGTATCATGGAAATGATAACCATGTAACTTGCAACCCTTACTATGAAGAATCTTCGGGTTAATGACATGAAAACAACAAAGGAACACCACAAGCGATGGCTTAATCTTAGCAGATGGATGTTCTCATTTCCCAGAAGGCCTAGTCAGTGACACATAATTAGGCAAGCATGCCTAGTATAAGCAGTCCCTCCATAGGTGAAGGTCATTATACCCTGGGGAGTATGCTGCAATAGAAGTGCTAATGCTGACTGGCAGAATTGAAGACAGATGCAAAGACACCATGGAGAGAGCACCAACTGAAGCACAATATTTCTTCAAGAAATTTACTTGACACTCACACAGGGTTTTTGCCTCTGCTATGTCACAACAAGCACATTATTAGTTGAATTTAACACTGTAAGGACCAGTGATCCAAGTCTGTACAGAAGAACCAAAATCTGTCTTGATGATTTCTGTCCTCCTATGATGAACTAAAAGCGTACATAACTAAATCACACCTGGTGTTCAATGTAAAGCCCATGCATGGCCTATGACAACATATATGGCATAAAGTTGCCTTGGTGAGAGTGAACATACTTAGCGAATCCAAACTTTGTGCATAGCTTTAGAGCATAAGTGACATCCTTAGATTTGAGTGTATGTATAGGATGATGATTTCTTGAGTGGGTTCTAGGCAAAGGACCAATGCAGTGAATTAAAATGCATTCAGCAATTGCTCATCCAAAACTGGAGTCTACATGAGGCAGGCAGAATATAATGGGATTCCTCACAACTAGACACGTGTGATGTGTGATAACTGTCCTAGGATGTACAGATGAAGTACATCTTCAAAATGTTGGTATGATCAACAAAATGGGCAATGGGCAAGTATTAGTACATGGTTGTGGTACAGACAAGGTACCAAACATTGGAACATCATCTTCCATAAAGTATGCCACAGAATATCCATTGTCTGGTTATCCACAATAAACTGATAACACTAACAAGTAAGAGTTTCTTGCAATTTCATGAGTAAAGCATAATTAGCCTTGACATACAAAAATGCGCAAATTAACAAATAAAATAAAGAATTAGCATTGATTTAAAAAAACATAGCATTAATACACCAATAATTCAGCTGTGGCACATACATTTACTAATGTGAGTGCTGTGTACAAACATGTACGATTCACCATAACTAAATAGAGTTATCCTAGTCTAGGATTGGGACTATGGGACTACAGGGGAGGGGCAGGGGAGAAAATAGCTACCAATACCTGTCACCACAAAGAATTAAGAAGAACGCACACAAACTAAACACTACCAGCTAAAATCCAAGGGCCAATAGAGAATCTAGATCAAGATCAGAACAGAAAGGAGGCCAGAACCAGAATCAAAAGTATTCAGCAGCCTAAGCAAAATAATTGAAAATAATTAAGTGTTCAAAACAATGATTAAAATGAGTGTCAGAGCAAGCCATAGACTCAGCATGAGCTCCCAAATATGTTTTTACAGACAGACTCCAGACTGAGATCTCTGGAGCTGTGTGGTGACTGTGCTAACCACTCATACCACCAAGTGTATTAATTGTATTTCATTACATTAATTATTCAGTAATCCTGCATTTATCAATATGAATCACTATACATGCCCAGTATTTTTATCATTATAATTAGCATTATAATAAAGTACAATTCACTTTATAGTTTAGTACAAAAGTACTTATGCTCCATGGTTACTTTTTAAATTGCTCTGCATGTGTTCTCCTTTTCGTCCATGCACTGTGCATTGAATAGGTGATGAGGCAACTTCCTTTATGGGAAGAATAAAGTGTGGATCTATTTAAGAAGTTTTATTTAAGAAGTACCACATGGTCATATATATGAATAATACTGATTTGTCTGCAAACAACAAAGAAATAATCATATTTAAGACATTCTTCAGGATTATTATACATGATGTTTATGCGCAGATATTTTGTATGAAACCAAGCTATAGGAAAAGCCAGGAAATTACAATAATATAAAATGCAACAGATACTCATTTTTCTCCCAAATGATTAATTACCAAGTGCCACTTTACAGACCTTCACTATATTATGACATTGATCAACCTACATTGGTGAAGACTGCATGTGTGTCTTTGAAAACAAGCCAGAGCTGTTTCAAAACTGCAGCCCAGGCAATATCACGGCAAAGATCAACACACACTGAGGATTGTGCTAACTGCCCCTTGTAGTATACACATTCCCAGATTACTTTTTTAACTAAGAAAAGATAGAAGTGAAGTTAATAAATAAGGATTCATTATTTTATATATGTACTCTGAATGCTGAGCAGTCAATTTTATCTGCCATGTATTTCACATTATTAAGAAACTCTTATCTGATGAACAGTTAGATTTGTTTCTATTATCACTATCATTCTATATCATCACTTGCAGAGGTGCCCTGCAGCCCACTCTATTATGTACCAAACAGCTCAGACAAACAGGAACATTAAAGGACAGATACAGTAAACACACACATGGAACCAAAGGTCACTTTTCCTTATGTCCTTGCCCCACTTGGCCCTAGGGATTGTTCTTGGATCTAACTGGCCACTGTCAGAGGTGACCTTACAAAACCTGGTTGGGGCTGACTGTCATGTACCCAAGGTAACGTCATGTCCAAACACCATATCCCACAGTTTTCTGGGGGCTGGCAAGCCTCAGGCAGGGGAGCCTCTATACAGTGTAGGGCTACTCACTCAAAACAGAAATGTCATGCAGACAGGCACAAAGTGCAATGCCCTTCGTTTGCTCTTTAACCTGACGCCACATCTTTTTAAGCCACACACAACATTCTCCAGATGTCCTTATTAAAAATAAAGCAATAAGCATTTAAAATACAAGTAATACGTTTAGAATGTAAGAAGGAATGCCTCTATCCAAACAACTGACAAGTATACTGTAGATAAGACCCAAGGATATGTGCAGACTTCCCATCTCATCAGTAAGCGCAAATAAAAACATAAATGCTTTCTTGCTCACACGCAGAAAGTGAAGTAAAGTGAATTATATTAAATGTGTTTTAAAAATGCTTGATTATAGTTTATGGTATGGATGTAGGGTTAAGGGTTAGTATACTCATGTACTCCGAGATTACATGCTGTAATTCAGTATCACAAATTGTGTAGCACAGTGTCATTATTGTAGCCAGCATACACAAATGCAGAGATTGCAGAGGTAATTGTACAACCTAAATTCCAGGGAAGTTGGGATATTGTATAAGACATAAATGCAAATCATTTTCAAGCCATATTCAACTGAATACACTAAAGACAATATATTTAATGTTCAAATGGATAAACTTTCACTAATTTTGAATTTAATGCATGTAACACTTTCCAAAAAAAATGGGACAAGGGCAGCAAAAGACTGGGAAAGTTGAGTGCCATGATTGGGTATAAAGGGAGCATCCCCGAAAGGCTCAGTCATTCACAAGCAGGGATGGGATGAGGTTCACCAATTTGTGAACAAGGCATGAGCAAATAGTCCAACAGTATAAGAACAACAATTCTCAATGTTCAGTTGCATGAAATTAAGGGATTTCATTATTTACAGTCCATAATATCATAAAAAAATGTTGAAAAAAATGCTGGTGAAAGCCGGTGAAATATCTGTAAGCAAGTGTATTCAATTGAATATAGCTTGAAATGTATGCAAATCATAGTATTCTGTTTTAAATTATGTTTTACACAATGTTTCAACTTCATTGGGGTTGCATATAAGGGGTTAGCATTTTTTATTTTATTACTATTATTTACCAGCTTATTAAAATGAAAAACCAATTTGTTCAACTAGTTAGAAGGTTCTTTCTTAATGGCCTTAATCAGTACATTCAGACTGAGGTGTATTATTGTGTGGTTCTATGTACTGTATCACTGTCCTATTGCACATTTATTTGATATTTATTTATATCAACAGGTAAGCCTACCCATGCACCTGCTTACCTGCATGCAATCCAGATTCATTACTGCATTTGACTGAACTGATATTGCAAAACCTTTTACAAAGTAACAGAGCAACATCTCTACAAAGTTCCATAGGTCAAACGTGGTGAAAGTAACATTAACCATTCTATTTGGTTAGTATATTCTTCAGCTCTGTTGTATTTTATCTGTCATTCTGAATAAATAAGAAGCATGCAGTTTACAGTGAAAATAAAATCCTCACTTTTAATTTCACATTAGAACCACCTTTTCTCACAATGTAGCATCTGGCAGAGAACAAAATGTGGCATCAGGCAAAGACACAGGGTGCTTTTCCTTACTTTTTCTCTGTTAGTACTTTTACACTTACCTCTTCAGGCTGCTAAATTAAAATTAATAGTTGTAATGAATAAAAGCATGCATCAATACATAAGCACATCTGTCTCATATTGCCACATCACACCAATATCCCATCCCTCTATAAACAGACCAGCAACCAGTCTGCATTTTGCTACATGCACAGAGGCACCCATGCACGGTTGTGGGCCTGAGTAGAGCAATTTGGACCCCCAGCAAAAGAGTGGGACATGTGCTTAGGGTGGGCAGGCAGAGGCGTCTACCTTGCTGCATGAGAGCTCCAACTCCGAACCAGAAACTATTTAGCAGGGTGAAATTGTTTTCCACGACGTCTGAATCAGGGTTGCACGGGTGGGGGTTATACCATTCGTAGGGACTAAACCTGTGACAAACAGAGAACAGACATTTCAGTTAAAAATAAGTGAAAAGATAAAGAAAAGTAGTCTAGAAAGCAGCATCCACCTACAGAGATATAAGCAGAGAGACAGGTTAGGATCAACATTGGCTATTGACTTGAAGCAATAAAACATACTTTTTAAAAATCTACTGCATTATGCCACATTAATGATTTTACAATTAATTACTTTATATATAGTACATGCATCCAGGCACTTTATATTTTATGTGGTATTTATTTGAGTCATACTGCAGACTCCTTAATTCAATATGAAACATGACTTTAAGCAGCACATTCCCTCTCACCATAATCCCTTCTTTTTCATTCCCCCAGAGAACTGTGCATGTTGACACATTCCCATCGAAGGCAATTGGCACTGTAATTCAATCGATGCATTCTGAATCACTCTATCCACATGAAAATCAAATAATCCAGATAATCTTACAAGCTTATTAACATATGGCAGATCAAACGAGTCTTTCCCATCAGATCACCACTTCACTGTGTCTCTCTCATGCTCTCTATCTGCATTTCTCTCCATGAAGAAAAAGATTTCTCATTTATTCATATTAAACAAAAGTGACATTGCATTAGTAGAGGTTGATTGGGTTACAATTAAGCATCATGACCTGATTTGCTTTGTGCTGGAGTGCTAGAATTAGGGAGAATCTCCAGGCTGAGAGCAAAGCAAGTGTAAGTAATCAAAAGCTCAAGAGTAAGCAATCAAGTGTACATTTCCATGCAATCACATTTTTTCTGCCATGAAGGTAAATGGAAAAACATTAAACATATTTAATTTTGTTAACTGACTAGTAAATGCAGTGCATACAACATTAAGAATGATGTGTAGTTAGCCAAGTTTCCAGCTAAACACTGCTAATCATAAGTGTCTTTTAGACTGATCACATAACAGCTACATAAACATATTATTAATAACCCATTTTATTGTAGACTGGCATGCCTTTTTGGGAACTGCTGAACATCCTATAGTTTCCTGTTTAGGTTTTGAACACAAACATCTTTAGCATATACTAGTATTAATAGGTCTTGTTCAATTGTTGTAGAAGTATTGTACCAATTAACCTAACATGCATGTCTTTGGTCTGTGGGAGGAAACCGGTGTACCCGGAGTAAACTCACGCAGATATCGGGAGGACATATAGAATCCACACACAAAGGACCGCAGACTGCTCAACCCTGGGATTGAACCTGGGACCTTCTAGCTGTGAAACAGCACCGAGCCACCAAACTGCTTATTATTATTATTGTTATTATTATTCTATCTTAATAATATATTATATGTAAGCAAGATAAACTGGGTATTATAGGAATAGATTTTCTGCTGTTATCTGAAAGATTCAGTTTCTCTGATTGTAATCTGTTTCATGCCTATGTTGCATCATTCATGAGTTATCAAACAGAGATTGTGAGAAATGGCCTGTAAATTACATTTGTGTGTCTCCAAGGGTTAAAATAATTCTTGAACTTAAATCCCCTCAGTCAATTCACGGCAGATCCACTTGCCTTTTAACTTGCAGTGTCAAAATGAGTTCGTGAGAACTGTGACCTTGGAAATATATGAGGGAATGCTGGCCCAGAACACTTACAAGACATTCTCTAATCATTGTACCAAGAAAAACTGTTATTACATGATGAGATAGATGTTGCATGTGGATGGAGCTCAGCAGTTGAGAGGTGTAGGAATACTAAAGCAGCCTGCATCCAAGTCACCGAGTGAGATGCAGTTTAAGCAACCCACAAAACAAAGCCCATTTAGCTGTCACTCTGATCCAATTATACTGACCTTTTGCTATCGCAAGTCATCTGAGCCTCTGAGCAAAAAACTTGAGCAAGGTCAATCTGAAGAGATAAGCAGTGAATGACAAAATGCACATAGCAGGGTGGAAAGAATTCGTAGCATTTTTATCTGTTTAAGAGAACTGGGGTCATCTTGCTGAAAACTTGACTCATCATACAGATGATTATGGTCCTGTCAGAGCAAGTAGAGAGGCACAATCCTTTTTATGTGAAAGTTGTATAGGGATTGTAAATAGGGCCTAAGGTGTAGTACTGTATATAGGCTCTTTGGTGGCTTAGCTCTTAAGGTACTTGGCTGTAGCTCACAAAATCCTGGGTTCAAATCACATCTCTGCCAAGCTGACACTTTTTAAGCAAGGCCATTAACCTACAATTGCTTGGATTGTAAGAATGTAACAGTTAGTACAGTATGTCCTTAATACAGCCTAATCAGGCAGCTAAATGCAAATCCAATGACATTAATATTACAGTGAAGTAAATACCTGCAAGTGCATTTATATAAATACTTTGCAAATAGGTGTTACTTTAATAGAATTGTTAACTGGGCAGTGGTTATAATAGCATCAGCACAGCTTCAGTCTACATTACCTGCCTGCACTAACTTGCGAAGCTGCTTATATCTATTTGATTATGTTTGTAAAATTTAGATACAGAGCTGTATATTGTACTGAAGATATAGTAGAACATTACTGCATCACTGCAGGACCATTGCATACAACCCAAAACGTTTTCACGGCTTTACAACTAAAGGAATCTGCAATAATCAATATTCTACATTGTTTTCAAATATGCTTTCAAGTCTTTCAGCAAGGCAAAGATGGGAGTACATACACCCAATGGCGACACATTTACCGTATTACATTTAGCAGACACACATAGTGACTTGCAACTGCAACAGTTTTAAAGGTTACATGTTCAATGGCCCTGAAGTGTCAGCTTGGTAGAACTGAGACATGAACCCTGTACCTTTTTGGTTAACAGTCCAGTATTTAACCACAGTATTCCCAGTTTTAGTATGTTTATTATAAATGCATAAATTTGATAAAGAAAAGATCAACATAAATACAGTCATATTAGTGGACTGAGTACAGTTTTTAAATCACATTTGTATTATGCATTTTTATCATGATAACGTTTTATATAATTTTTATATGATAAGCATCAATCATAAATAATGCCAAAAATACTATATTATATACTGAATATTGATGCAGATCGTTTAACACTGCTTAAAAGTTATTTTACCCTTAAAAATGTTTGACCTTGAATACATTTATATTGACAGTCAAAATGAGTAAAGTGAAAATTGACAGAAATGCTGATTAGACCATGTCACAAACATTCTTATCATGTGGCCAGGGACTGTACATTACTGGTGTCATTTTTGAAGGCTACAAACATATGAGTATTTTAAGACATTAAAATCACAGCTTTATCATTTATTTTAATTGCCTGCATGTAATGTTTAAATTTATAGTGCAATATTGTTAACTGAAGAAGACAAATACTGTATTAACCCTTATGCTGTGTTATAATTGATGGATTATTCTTGGACCACCCACAATTTGGCCCAGGCCCTGTAAAAATAGATTAAAATACATATTTTAAAAATAGATCTGACCTATCCCTAATCTATTATGAGGTTTGCAAGTTCTATGCATTTCTATTACATGCAATCATATGCACTCATGCTATTCAGATGGAAACTATATTTATATGTTAGAATATATAATAGATTATATTATTTCCTAAAGGAAAACACCAAATTAGCCAGTATTGACTGGAACTGGGTAAGGAGCATAAATATCACAGACATTATAAAGAAATGTGTTAGTAGTTGGTGATAAATGGTAAATAATCTAGTGTTAAGTGTTAAGTAGTTCAGCCAAGAAAAAAAAGGTTGAATCCCTGCTCAATATGTATTGTTTTTTATTATGTACTGTTTAGGTGAATTTCATTGGTCTTGAACATAAAATTATGTGAAATTTATTAAAGAGTCTTTCAAAATAGATCATAATAGAGTGAATAAAGTGTTTTGGTTGTATACTGGTTTATAGAACAGTGAGTGGGTCTGCTTTTTGCAAAACCCTTATGTATCTCGTATTGGAATCTAGACTTAGCCAGTAGTACTTTGATACATGGCAGAAAGATAGTTTACTGTACAGACTAACTATTTTTGAAACAATTAGTGGCAGGTAAATTTCACTCAAGAGCAGAAGACGTGCCGTATATATTCTTCTTTATTATTTTTATTATTATATATTTTTATTATTATTATCTTTGTAAATCCAACTATGCTTCCTTTTTTACTCCACTACATCTGTTCTACTTCAACCTATTTTATAGCATATTCCACCAGGACATGAAGGAGATCTGATAAGGGCCTGCAGCAGCTCAACTAAGGACATTACTCTTCCAACCAGGCACTCACATTTTTGTTTCTTATGCTTGAGGTGTTTGCACTGCAGCAACCATAATAGCAAATATTACCCAGCTGAGAACATAGTTGGGTGAAACTGTTTGATATTCAAGACTATGTACTGCAACAACAGCAAATTTTTCTAACTTGAACCTACCAGTTATCCAACTGGGTCACTTTTACCACTGTGTGATTCAGTATACCAAGGAGTTTGATGAGATTGTGAACCATGCACAGTTTGTGGAAGACATGATGAGTGAAACTCAATCAGGATTCAGAGGGGTTTACAGAATTTAAACCATTTCTCAGTGAGTGAAAGTACCTCTTCTTTGCATGTCTTATGGCAATAAGCCATTGTTTTAAAAAATAAGTTGCAATGAATGTAATCATCCCCAATCGTGCAATATTATTGGTCAAATCAACTCACTTGAAGGAGCGGAGAGTTCCAGATGCAGTACCATATATGCCATGTGTTTAAGAGATATATTTATAATGGCCCCATCATTTGAATTTTCTTATTGGTTTGTTTTTATTTTGTTTGCTTGTTTTTTTTTTATCCCAACTTCTGCAATCTTCTTGTTTTTTAGTCCCAACCAATCAGTTGAGATGCCTATTAATGATGAATGCATTCGAACAGTCTTGAAAATATTTATCTTATTGTGTAGTATTTTAAGGAAATATATACAAGTAGTGAGCAAACATATAATACTACATTTCTTCACATTGGAATGCACCACGTCAGTTCTGAAATATTATAAACAAGCTAGCTAGCTACTAAAAGATCATATTCTGGTACTGCAACAACAACTTCTATCCAGTCATGTAATGGACTGGCTACCCCATGCTTGTCTGTGCTCAGTGAATTTGGGTATAGGCTGTATACATCCATTCAAAAATAAATCTTTAAAACTTTTATAATAAATAATAATTCGATTTGGAACTGGAAAGAATTGGAACTACAAAGCCACATCACAGTGCACCTTAATTAAGAGATGAACATGACTCAATCAAGTTAGACTCAATACATTAGATAACAAACGGTGTCCGACAAAATGATGAAGCAGAACATTAAAGGTTTCATTTCATGGGTTATAGCACCATGTGGCAGTGTTACAAGCACACTGGGGAAGGTAGTCAATTTTGAAAAACTCTTGCCAGTACTTCTGAGGTGTTTTATCCTCCATATCAGGAAAACATCTGTGAGGAGAGTGGGGGAAACAGCAGCAACAACATAACTGATAATATAAGTAATATAATTGAGTTGGGAAGACAAAATATTTAATTTCTGTTCTAAATACTTAAAATTTTAGAGGCAACGCTCAGCCAGTCCTCATTATATCACGCTGTGATTTTTCACTTCCCCTGACACACTTTCTATCATTCTTGTTATCACAATCATTCACTCTGTGACCCTGATTTACTATGATCTTGTGCGTACAGTGAAAAAGATGTAAAAAAAAACATTGATAACAACAACAAATAATTAATTTGTTTGAGTATTAAGTAATTTATTGATTACTTAAATAATGCGCGTATATAAGAGACTAGTTTTGTGTATTCTGGTTTATAAAACAGGGCCATGTCATTGCAAATAAGATCAATTATAGTCTTTGGGCTATTTTTAAGCACTAAAGGGATTTTGCAAACATAGATGAAAATTAATACAATTGAAGACTGGGTACTAATCTGCGTGGTGAGTTCACACACCACAGTTTCATTTATTATGATAAGACTTACATTCTCTAAGCTGTGTCAACATTTTAGAAATGTAACAGGACAAAATATGAGAAATGAGCAACATAACAAACCATTAAAATGTATTCTATATATTTGCATTGGAATATTGTGCTTGTAATGTGTCCTGCCTGCAGGAAAACATTTAATACATTTAGTTATATCAAACCAGTCTTCCATTAGTTACTATTCTTGTTTCCTATTTTCTGTTTAGTCATGTGTTTTATGCAACTTTATGCAATGTTTAAGCTTACTCATAAACTGCATCAAATAATTTAAAAGTAAGTTGAGTTTAATAATGAAAAAAAACTTAGTATAAAAACATGATGTTACATTGTTTCATTGAGGTATGCACTTTAAAAGTTTGAAAATACAGTACAAGTCTGAATACCCTACTACCCTACTAAGCATTTCCTC
>JAUZST010000922.1:16685-41324 GCA_034779995.1 Parotocinclus haroldoi | reverse complement strand
CACACACACACACACACACACACACACACACACACACACACACACACACACACACACACACACACAAACACACACATGCACGCTAAGTCATTAACCTCCTAACAAGACATGAAATGACTCCATTAAACTCTGTGCTAAAGCGCCAAACTGGTTCTGCGCGAGCAGATGCCACGCAGTGTGTCTACCTTGCGTGTGTTTGTGTGTTTTGCTGCGTTGGCGTGCTGGGAAGTCGTCTTGTTTTTTTGTGTTGCCGTCATGGCGTGTTGGCGTGTTGGCATTGCTGGTGTTTCTTTTGTTTGGCTAAAGTTCCATCTCATTACCACGTCAGGCTTCTCCATCCCCCACAAACACAAGGCTACAGATTCTGTGTGGGTGTGTGTGTGTGTGTGTGTGTGTGGGCTCACAAGACCGTGATGTACACGTGTGTGTGTGTGTGTGTGTGTGTGTGTGGTGAGCTCCTGCTGAGAGATTGCATTGACTGCTGTGTTATTGCTCTTTAATTATCAATTACGGGAGCAGCGACCGACTGGGAGCAGACGAGGAGATAATGAATACAGACGAGGAGTCACACACACACACACACACACACACACACACACACACACACACACACACACACACACTGTAAAACACACAGCGCCTAAACATTACTATCAAAACACAAGCCCTGGAATTTGTTGTGGTTTCTGCATAAATATGAGCCAAAACATCATGAAGTTGGTAAGTAATTTCTAAAACGAATTAGAGAGAAGCCAGTTAAAGATAATAAATAAGATAAAATATACTTTTAAAATATCTATGTAAGATGGCAGTGACACACACAAGTTCATATCAGGACCAGTTCTATGTACACACTCAAGTCAATGCCAATTTTAGAACAATCAATGGACCTAGCACGCATAGTCTTTGACGTGCGGAAGGAAACCGGAGTACCCGGAGTAAACCCACGCAGACTCGGGGAGGACAGGACCCTGGCCGGTCCAATCTGGGACTGAACCCGGGAACCTCTTGGTCCTGGGTTCTAATTAAGTTCGTTATCTTGCTGCATGACCCACGTTCTCCTGAGATTCAGTTTCCAGACAGATTTCAGAATTCGTTGTTTCATCAATGGTGCCCAAACCTTGATCCTACCACCACCGTGTTTCACAGATGGACTGCGGGGCTTTCCTTGCTCCAGGCACAAGTTGTTATTTTATTATCGTTTCTTTTTTGAGGAGCAGCGGCTTTCTCCTTTCCTCCAGACTCTTCAGAGATGTTTTTGTAACCTTTTGAATTCTGAATCAATTTAAGAATTAAACTCGCTAAACTAACCTAGGTAAATTCGCTTAAAATGAGCACGTAGAACCGAAAAACTGTTTTATTATAAAAACTATTTTATTATTAACACTAAAAAGAAACTTGAAAGTTGTTATATTCAATACCAAAAAAAGTATTTTGAATGTAAAAACGACGATATTATTGTACATTAAGCATCTATATATTATTTCGAGGTATATTTGAATAAAATATTATTTAACAGATTTATCATTTCGCATTCTTTCGATCTTATTAAGACTCTTTTATTTAAACTAATATCTGAAGCGGATCCTGTGCTCCCCGGAACCGCGGACGTTTTTCATTCAACTCTAAACGGAGATTCTTTGTGCTGGAGGATCAGACGGGCAGATGGTCCCGTGAGCCGCAGAGCTGGGGGCATTAATAGGGCACTCAGGGGATATTAGGAGGGCACTCAGAGGGGGTAGATTTCCTAAAATCTCCCCCAAATGGCTGCTAAAATAAAGCATTAGCAGCTAAAGGCCCCTTTGGCCCGACCGCATAATATCTGAAAACTACCACTATTACACTTACACACATTCATTTCTGCCATTAATGTGTGTGTGTGTGTGTGTGTAGTGCTACAACTTTCATGAGTCTGTTCACTGAAGATACAAAGCTAAAATACATGTAAATCCATACAGATAAATACATAGGTATTTTTTATACATCTTAATTTCCTTATATCAAGCAAATATTAGGATACATCATTAAAAATCTACACAGTTTATACAAATATGTGTATATTCTAATATTTATAGTTAGATATTTGCGGCACTTGGCAGACGCCCTTATCCAGAGCGACTTAAACTGAATACAGTCTTACAATCCAAGCAAATTTGGGATAAGGGCTTTGCTCAGGGGTCCAACCGGGGAAGAGGTGGGATTTGAACCCTGGACCTTCTGGCCCATAGTCCAGTACCTTAACCGCTAGGCCACCACAGTCCCACGACATAGTATTAATATTCATTTGTGCCTTCTTGTTGCAGGTGCGAAAAGCATCATCACCCGGCAAAAATCTGTGTTTTGGATGCTGGTCTGGTGCTAAATCAGACTGGTCTTACTGGTAGAGCTGGCTGGCCAGTGTCTAAAACACAACGACCGCAGCCTTTGCGCGGTTTTCTGATGCAGGTTCTGTGATGTCCTGCAGGAAGGACAGCCTTCGGCACATCATGCCTCCGTCGACAGCAGGCGTTACCGCTGGCTTTTATCTGTGGAGGAATCGAAGCGCAGGACCTGAAGTCGTAACGAGACAGGCCTGATTAAGCGACAACGATTCTGTAGATGGATGTGGGTGGTGCCGGCGTGCGGCCTTGTTCACTCGGAAACCGGGATTTGGGATTGAACGCGGGATTAAAAGCGAGGAACAGAGACGCGCTCGCGAGCTTCAGTCAGTAGAGCACTTAACGTTTTAATGGGTCAGGCAGAGGGACACGCCGTGGTCCCCGTTTAACCCTTTGGAGCCTTTTGTCTCTTTCGTCCACGTAACCGTGTTTTACTCGCTGGCTTTAGTGCGCTGATTCAGCTCAGGTTTTCTCCTCGTTAGGCTTTTGAGACTCACTCTCAATCAAGGTTCTCCAAACTGAGCACAACATGATAATCGGACGATCCAAGCAACCGTCAGTTAAGGGTCAGACAGTCTTAGAGGTGGGATTTGAGCCCCGGATCTTGTGGTCTGCAGTCCAGTAGCGTCAGCGCTAAATCACAGCAGTCCTTCATTGTTGATTGATTGATTGATTGATTGATTGATTTTTCGTGTCTTGACTCTCCCGGGAACAAGCTTAAGCGCTCGGTGTCGGACGCTAGTCCATCCGGGCTGGGTAGGTTGCTCCGGCAGCTAGCGGGATTGTCTCCGTCCTCTCCGTCCCCTCCCTCAGACCCAACAAATCGTGTCTGCAAGGGATATCCATCTCGGCGACGGCACGCACCCAAGTGGGATAATGTAATAAACCAGAGGTTCCCGGTCTTTTTACCTTGGAGCCCCACGCCACACCGTGCCCCTATGAGTATCTAAGAAAATCTGCAAACCCCCAACCCCCCCCCCCCAACCCCCCGAACCCGCACAGTGATTGATGAACAAAAATGAGAGCTTTTTTTTTCCTCCTCAAAGGGTTCGAACATAAGCTCAATAAACATCTTTTTAAGTCATTTCACGTTCAACCTGGGAGAAAAATAAGCCACGCCCACCCCCTGTGATGTTTGGTGCCCGGGCCCCAGGTTGGGCGCTTTGGCATCTCAGCAACGGCATTTTGTTTTTCACATTGTTTTCCTTCCTAAAATAAAAAAAAGAGAGCGTTTTGCAGAATGGTCTAGCCTCTTTCCACTAGACAGCCAGAAAGGAATTTCGTTCATTTCGTTTACAGGCTCGCTCGCAACAAACCCACAAATCCGAGGTAGCTGGCACGATACCAGTTCAGTTATTCGCTGCTTTCGTCACGTACGCTCGTTTCAGCAATAAACCCAGCGTCACCTGTCCCGCCGATGTTTGCTCTCTCCTCTGTTTTATCACCTGCATCCTGCTCGGCAAACTCATCCGTGTATCGCAAAGCTCTCTGATCAGACTCGTAATCCTCGTACAAATAATACCTGAACGTCCGGGGATAGGAATTTAACGATCGGTGCCTAGTTTGGGCCGTTACGAAAACGTGGAAAGAACCTGCTTAGCAGACTGCATAAGATCGATGCGGCCGCTCTCATGAGGAGTGCTTTTACGCAAGAAACCATGGCTAAATTCTTCATATTGTACGTGGCATGTTTATACATGCACACCGCACTATTGATTCTCGTTTAAACCTGGCAACACCAACGATATGGAAATATCTAAGGGAGGAAAACAGACAGTACAGAGCAGAGGACATAGTTTCCAGCGCTGGGCTCATCAGCCGATCGAAAACAATGGCTCGGAGGTGCTGGTGTTGGTGGTTCCCTTGGAGGAGGGTGCATTTGGCGTGTCCCAAAGAAATGGGGGGAAAAAAACTGACAGTGGGGTGAAAATATACATCTATAAAGAAATAGTCAAAGAGAAAAAAAGAATGCAGCAAAACGCAACGAGAATGTAAAAAGTTCCCTAAGGGAAGGTCCTGTAGAACCACATAAATAAAAGAAAAAAGGAATTAGAGTGATATAGAAAAAGGTCCACAGCACAGGCTTTTCCTGTATCTTTCTAGCATGTTGCATGAAGATAAAAAGTCAGGAAAGTTATAACAGCAAGGTTTTTTCACCACACGTCCAGCCTCCCTAACCGAAGGAACCGAAGGAAATTCGCTGGCAAGATGGAAACTCAGGAACAAACAGAACCGGAACTCAAACCTGGACCGGGCCTGAGCTAAGCGTGCAACTCAGAGCTACAAATATGTATTTAAAAAAAACTAATATAAAAGAAAGAAACCGAATCTAATATTGTAGGAATGACAACGCTAGGATTGAATTCTCACACAGAGCGCCGTACTTAAACGGTGGAATGAGTTATCTGGATAAACTGGACTGCAGAGCTGACTGTGCAAAGAAGGCAGTTGTTATCTGTGTGTGTGTGTGTGTGTGTGTGTGTGTGTGTGTGTGTGTGTGTGTGTGAGAGAGAGAGAGAGAGAGAGAGAGAGAGAGAGAGAGAGACAGAGAGACAGAGAGACAGAGAGTGAAAGAGCGAAGGAAAGAGCGAGAGAGAAAGAGGAAGAGAGAGTGAATGAGAGTGAAAGAGACAGAGAGAGAGAGAGAGAGAGAGAGAGAGAGAGAGAGAAGGAAAGAGCGAGAGACAGAGAAAGAGTTAGAGAGAGAGAGAGAGAGAAAGAGAAAGAGAGAAAGAAACGCGCGTGTGTGTTTTGTGTGTGTGCTTTTACTGGTATATTCACACATAACTCGACTTTGGTGTCTTTAGTGACTCATTAGTTTAGTTTTCATAGGTTTGCTTTTATCAAAACTCGAAACGGTTAGAAATTTCCCCGTGAAGTTCCCAACTGCTCACTGCTGTAGCATTCAACAAGAAATATTGAGATAATTATATACAGCTTTCAAAATGAAATATTCCCTATTTTTTGTGAACAGTGAAATCCATCGAGTTTCTCTCAAACATCCATTAAAATTGGTAGCAGCTTCAGTGTGATGGCACTAACAGCTCCGTTATTACACACGTTAGAGGCGCTGAATAAAGTCACAGAAGCTGTCAGTAGAGCATGCCGACTCGAGCCTGGAGAACCAGGAGGTGTTTCTGTAGCCTACAGTACAGGGCGTGTTTATCCTTTGACGTGTGTCAGCGCTTATAAGAACACGTCTTATAAGAACTTAAAAGAATAAGAACACGCACCAGGTCGCCACATTGCCAAAATCAACATCACAGCATCTTCATGGAGAACAAGAAGAAGCCATAGACTTCCATCAGTGGTAAATGAACCTCTTTTATAATTACAATAGAACAATATAGTAGAATGATCTACGAGTGACTGCTTGTGTTCATATAGAAAAGAAAAGAGAGATACCTGAACTATTCTGTATGGAGCCATACATACAGCTGCTGAGGTGAAGTCAGTAAGAAATATGTTGAAATTTAAATCTCCTAATCCACCAAGTGCCAATGTTGAACTGTTAAGCAAATCTCCTAAAGTTAACCCTGGCTACAGATTCACTATACAATAGTGCTTGAAAGGTTGAAAAACTTCCACTTCTTCTGCATACATATGGCTGAAACATCACCGGATTTGTACACAAGTGCTAAAATTAGGTAAGGAGAACCCAATTAAGCAAATGAGGCAATAATATGATATTTTCATGCAATTTACTAAGAAAAATGATCCAATATTACATATTTGTGAGTGGCAAAAGGATGTGAACCATTGCTTTCAATATCTGATGTGACCCCCTTGTGCAACAATAACTATAGCTAAATGTTTCCATAAACGCTGATCAATCCATACAGCTTCTACTCAGGGATGTTAGTGAGTCTCGCTGTGGCTTGGTGGACTGCTTTTTCTTCAGCATGATGAGCATCAACAACTCTTTTCTGAGGTATAAAAAAAGCTTGTTTTCTTACCATGATACCACTTGGCAAACATCCCCAATAATGCATGATTGTCATCCCATTGAGTAAAAACACCTGACCCTAACCCTAACCCTACTAGCCCCTTCAAATTATCTGCTAATCCTAGAGGACCACATTGCCACTCAATTATATGTACTACTGGAACTTTTGCCTCAGTAAATAAATGGCCAAGTATATTGTTTTTGTCTGATTTGTTTAATTTGATTCTCTGTGTGTGACAATGTGTGTAGAATTCGATTGTAAGAACTCTTACTTATGCACAAAAGTTTAAATGTTTAAGCACCACTGGATGCCCAAATTCCTTGCAAGGAATCAATAACTGTACCAAGTCAGTTTATAACAGTGACTATAACATCTTAACTGTTGTTACTCTACTTACTCAGCACTGTCATCGCTCTAGGGTTCTGTTGCTAAAACACAGGTTGCCAAGGCAGCATTTCCATTCATTGTACCCTCAACGCAAATTACTTGGCAAAATTAATCAATGTAAAGCAAATTATGCTTAACATCCAGATAACCAATACAAAACTAAGAGCAAATGCCTCTTTTCGAATAAATGAAATACTCAAATCAGGCCAATTTAGCATCTAATGCATACCAGAGAACCCAAAGTAACACATGCAGACAGGCGGAGGACTGGTAAACTTCACACAGATGGATGGTCAGGATCAAACCCGGGGAAGCTGGTGCTGGAGCTATGAAGCGACTGCATTAACCGCTGCACCACTATGCCACCCTGTATGAAAGTACTAATGCCTGACTAGTTGTAGCAGTTATAAACTCCTAGTGAAAAAAACACAATACCTCCAACTAAGTTGTTGGAGTTAATGCTGTTACTTTACTTGACCTTGTCTAAAATTGCTACTAAAAATGATTTTTTAAACAATAAGCAACAATAAGTTAAAGCAGCAAAATAACCTAGATAAAAAAGAATTCATCAGTATCACCAATTATTGACTTTGAACCTTTTAAAGTATCTTGTTTTAGAACTTGTGTTGGTAATCTCAGTGTTTTATAAGTTGACTTAATAATTGTTTTTGTATTGCTACTTAGTTCAAGCAAACAGGTGGAAATAATGTGTACCTTAAACAAAATAACCCATACCAAGTAATAAAGCAAAGCAGTAGTAATCGAATACACTAGGACCAAGGCAGAAATAATCAAAATATCTCTCCAAACAATAAATAAGGCAGAGGTAACATGTATAACATGCACCAAACAATAAAAAGGTCCGTATAATTAAAAATAAAAACACTAACTAAACAGTAAATTAAGCAGAAGGAATCATAATTACACAACAAAAACAAGGCAATAATGCAACAAAATGCCTATCCAAATAACAAACTATAAATATGATCACCTGTGTATTTTAAATGCAGTTTCCAAGTTCAAAAATAAAAACATAAGTCTCCTCTGTTCTGAGTTTCCTTCTTATAAAACTAACCAAAGTCTTCAGTACCTGTTCATCCTATATGGTTACACCCCATACAGAGTGTGTGGAGTCCATGCCTAAGTGAGATCTGGGCAGGATGGAAGAGGAGATGAGTGGCACAGGAGCTGGTGAGGTTGCAACCCTAGTACCGGTAGCTGAAACTCCAGCAACAATACAAAGAGGCCGAGGCAGACCACGCAAACCAGTACAGGTCTTACAACATCCTACATACACAGGGACATGACTTTGATCTACAATCAATTCCAAACTGATTGTTTTTGGTTTTCTCAGGAGCCAGTTGATCCTGCAGCTCCAAAAAGACCAAGGGGAAGACCCAGAGGTAGTAAGAATAAGACCCATCGTGCTACACCTACAGTAAGTACTTTCAATAAAGAGAGCTCTTTGGTTGTTTACATCTTTATGTAATGGTTTTGTCATCTCCATTTTACTTTTCAAAGGAGCCACCAAAGGAAAAAAGACCTCGAGGCAGACCAAGAAAATGGGTAAGCATGAAGCACCCTCAGGAGAAACAGTGAAAACGTTTTATGACTGTACAAGACAGTAAACATAACGTCATTTAGCACACTGTGTTTTTACTTTGAACTTCTAATGTAAGCAGCTAGTTCTGGAAACTGATAGTGTACTAACTTTCTCTGAACCCTTTGATGGGGGGTGGTCACCTCAATAATCAGAATTTAACCTGGTAGCATATCTTAAGGGACTTTAGGTTGTGGTATAAAATATCTTATGGGAATTGGAACACTTGGTTATTGTAACATTTATAACATGGAGTACAATACAATCATCCTCAAGAACAAGAGCAAAAAGATGGGTGCAGTGTGTTGGTAATGAGCTTGACAAGGTGAGCAACAATACTCAGTTAGACTGTAGCATTTAAATGATTCTCAATTGGTATTAAGGGACCCAAAGAGAGGTTTTCAAGAGAATATGACTCCATGATTTCTGACCACGTTATCCGAATGTCACAGCAGAGTGAAACCCATCAGATTATTTTCAAGATTTTTAAATCTTCTGTTGTGTTGCGGTAGCCCATCTGTTTCAAAGTTTGATGTGTTGTGCATTCAGAGATACTCTTGTACATACCTTGATTGTTACAAGTGGTTATTTGTTACTCTTACGATTCTAGCAGGTCCAACCAGACTCGTCACAGACCATCTATAGATCAGGTACAATTTGGGTGGAGAATCATTCTCAGCACTGCAGTGACACTTATGTGATGGTGGGATGTTAGCCAACAGCATCCTATAGGCAGAGATGAGGCGGGGACGCGGATCCAATTGTACTAGTCAGACGCACACTAATACACCACCACCACATCAGTGTCACTGCAGTGCTGAGAATGATCCTCCACCCAAATTGTACCTGATCTGAAGTGGTTCTGACCATGAGAGAACAGCGTAAATTACAAAATATTAGCATTTTATATCAAACATTTAAATCTATTCGTGACTTTATTTTCAATTTGAATTTCCCCATCTTTTGCATGCCCCTTCTGCTTGACAGCCTCAAAAAGAAGTGCAGCAACAAGAGCTCCAGGTAAGAGAACTATCCATAAGCGCTGACTAATGTATGCTTTAGCTTTAGCTGACTCTACCTCTTTCTGACATCAGCCACTTTGTTAGAGCAAAGAAAGTTGATATGAACCTGAGTCTGTAATGCCTCTCTGAAACCTGGTTATGAGTTAAAAGCGATCAAAAACTCCCCCTTTACTCATAGGCATACAGGCAACAGACTAATGCATGAGCCAAATGAGTCAGTGGCATTAGGGGGAACTGAACTTGGCCGTTATCCTCCTTTCTTGGTTTCCTGTTCCCAACTGTCACAGCTCTCACTGTCATTGCAACACGCGGTGTATTCTCACGCATATGCAGATGTGTTCACCTCCATGTTCTTCACGTAGGTTCAGGAAGGAGAGATAGGACAAGAAGAGAACCTGCAGCCTCCACTGCCAGCACCAGAAGAATACATATAAAACTACCTCACCGGCAGGCCTGTCGTGTGTACATTTACACAGGCTGTTAAAAAAAAATATACAAGGAACCCATGCTTGACAAATGCACTAATGGCAGTCATTTAGAGCAACCAGTAAAGAGAACAGGGAAACGGGTTTGGTGTACTGGATAAGGGAAATGTGGAATTGATTGTTTCATTTGGATTGTTGGCAAGCCTAAAACTTTTGAGGCCATACTGGCAATAATGAAAATGGTTATAAACTGGCATGTTTGGTAAATATTACATTATGTTACCCTTTTTTAAATTTTAGCTGTGGATAGTCATTCCTATTGCATTTAACATATTTCTTTTTAGTATCTAACAGCATCTGGTCTGATCAGTTCTAAAATGGGCCACACTGTCTGCTGAGTTCATTGCCATGTGCAATGAGAATGTTCTTATGGTGCAGTATTGTACTTGACACTTCACCACTATATACCCACAGTCATCATTCACTTTGCTTATCTAAGCCATGCTTTATTCTAAACCCCACCATAACTAGTCAGGGTCATGAGGGCTCTGGTACTTATCCCAGACAAAAGTGTGCCCTGGACCGGATACTAGTCCATCACAGGTCATTCATTTTTGATTAGTATACATTCCACAGTTACTACAGCTGTTAAGGTTCTTATATCCATCTTTCATATACTGCTCACAAAAATAACGGGCTAGTTAAGTAGGGGATATTTCAAAATGAAATATCCCCTAATTTTTGTGAGCAGTATATTTATTACAATGTTGTATTTATTTCCGTGTTTACAACTAAGGGAGTATCTGGAAAAAAGTTTCAATGTGTTGCATACTTTTTCTGAAAAGTGTATTTTAAGCAATTTAAACAGGCATTTTATAGTATAGTTCATTTGTTGGTTCCTGCTGTGTAACTATTCGAACAAAGACAAAAGGGAAAAAAAAAGTTCAGTTTACAAATCATGTACTGTATTCATAGTTGTTTTACTAAATACCAATGTGCAGTTGAATAACGCAGTTAACATTGTACCTCAAATCTTAAAGACGTAAACCACTGGAGTATCACAGGGAACTTGTTTCTTGAGTTGGTTATACAATGTTTTTTGTTTTAAACTCGTTTTTTGTTTTGTTTTTTTGTGTTCATTTGTGATTATAATAAATACTTCTTGTGCTACAACCATTTTACAGCTTTGATCAGGGTATTTGTTTAAACATACGATGATATATTGTTTACCCTAATCTGTGAATGATCTGTTGAACACAACACATTCACACACTGTTAAAATTGTCATTTGTCTGCTTTAAAGGGCTCATATATTCAGGTTCAGTTCAGGTAAATGTATCACAAGAACTACTAGAAAGTCAGAACTTATTGGTTACCTCTGTAACTGGTGCTGAAAAATAACTACATTTCATGATCACAGTTTTCATTTACCAAATGTCAATACTTCTAATGGATATAATATGCTGTCCTGTTTTTCTTTTCCTCAGTATAACTGCATAATGTTGCATGTACTGTAGAGAACATGGTCTACATTATTAACAAACACTTGTCCAGGTGTTTCTACTTTAGAAAGGCTTTCAAATGTAATGTTTTTTCCCCCATGTTTACATAATTCCAAAGAGTAGTGAATAAAAGCAGCGCAAACCAAATTTATGCATGTATCTCTTTATTTCAAATTTTCAAAAAAATATAAAAATCAGTTATGCTTTCAACGAAGCAGTTTCTTTAAATACAGAAATACAATGTTCAAGAACAGTCTACCTTTTTTGCTTGAATATATAACACTGTGTTAGGCTACCACTAGATTTGTTTTACATTTACATTTATGTAAATCCAGAGCGATTTACAATTAATACAGTCTTACAGTCCAAGCAATTGTCGGTTACGGGTCTTACTCAGGGACCCAACTGTGGCAGAGGTGGGATTTGAACCCTGGACCTTTAACCGCTAAGCTACCACAGTCCCATGTTTTAGCCATGGTATAATGACCACATAACACATTGTTGATGATTAGGCTAAAAAATGTCTTTTTTTTTGTCACTCCATAATACTCTTTTCCACTGATCTTCATTCTAATATTCGGAGTTTTAGTATACATTAACCTTGTCAACCTGTTCCTGTTCTAAATAGTGGTTTCTTGGCTGCTACCCTTCCAAATGATCAATCCTTATCAAGTCTTCAGACTACAGAAGGGTCAACTAGGCATTCAGATGAAGCTACCGGATACTGCTATTGCTGAAGTGAGCATGGGTGTCACACTAAATATTTGTCACTGTAACCAATAGAAGTTGTTATTTCAAATGTTATTTCAAATTTCAAATGTTCTTTCCATGTACTTTCTGGTTGTATACTAATAAATTATATATGGTCAAAATATTATTGCTAAAACAATTGTACATCTAATTTATTAGTGGCCAACGTCTTTTGCACAGTACTATATATTTACATGTTGATATACTGACATTCTCTACTGTCTATGTTGCTGCTTTACAGAGTGAAATAGACTATTATTATAATAGTTCAGCACAAAAAAATACACAGACATGAAGTACACCCACTATTCCTCCTCGCTGCACATTCCAAACAACAGATATGTTTTGATCGGTTCAGATTTGAAACACTGGCCAACACACATGTAACTGATTTTGCAGGGAAGTAAACAACATTCAGACTTTGGAAGAGAAACAGCAGAAAGCAACATTTAAGGGTGTAAAACTCTGGCATCAAGAATCATTTATTTTAAACAAGAAATTTGGTTCTGTGACGGGTAACAGTAACCTGTGACTATAGTTTTAATAACTGAGGACGGGGATTTACTTTTTTGTAGTAAGTTCTATGTCAGCAGACTGCAGCTCTGGATCCATGTTTGATTTTAACTAAAAACAGTTCTAAATGTCTAAATAGCCAAAAGAAAATAAAATCTCTTCAACAGGTCTTAGTTAAATGATCCCATTTACTAAGACATTACACAGCCAATCATAACAGCTTCATTGAATATTTAATGTTAGTAGACCATTCAAGGTAGAGCAAACCTAAGAAATATTAAATGAAACAGCTTTTTTCACCTTATAACAGCTGTGCTATATATCAACACAACTGATCAGTTGCTGAAAAATATGAAAGCATGTACTGGGTGAAAAGGAAAAAAATATCTGTATTAAGAAATGTTCACTACTTGTGTGACAAACATTGTAGCCAGAACAAGATCAAATATACCCTCACAATCACCATGTTGGGTACACCTCCTTTCTACACTTGTTTCTACACTCATTGTTAATTTTATCAGGCCCACTTAAATAGTTACACATTGTAGTTCTACAATTACAGCCTGTGGTCCATCTATTTCTCTATATACTTTAGTCGATTTACTCTATATGTTCTTATGTTCTCTAACGGTCAGGATTCCTGCAGAACAACTACTGTTTGAAATGTTTAAACACCTCAGTGGGCTGAAAGTATTCCACCAGCCACCAATGTCTAACCACAAGCATCCTGCAGGCAGCATTATTTGTACACTGAAGAGGGATTATAGGAAGACTAACACAAACTGTGCAACAAAAGATGATCTACGGTCTCTGACTTTACATGTACAATGTGGAGCAATACGATAGACGTGTCTAATAGAGTGTACAATGAGTGAACACAGTGTTTAAACACTCCAGCAGCACTGATGTGTTTGAACCACTTGTACAAGTTACTGCCCAAACAGTATCTGATCTGTAAATGTCTTGACCATTAGACAACAGAGTAAAGGGAACTAATAAAGTATGTGGATAAATAGATGTACTCCAGTCGTTAATTGTAGAACTAAAGTGGTCACAAACTATATAGTTAAGTGGAACTGATCAAATTGATATTGCCTGCAGAAAAAATGACATACAATGTACCTAATAAATTGGAAATTATTTTTTTTGCAAGAGTAACTGACAAAACTCTAGTTAAGCACTAGTTAAACTAAAATTACTTAGTATCCATTTATAAATACATGCTTCAGAATTAAAGCTGCTCAATTAAATGTGGTTCTTGGAGGCTCCTTGTAGCTCCCAACTTACACTGGACATTTTTTGTTGTAATGTTTTTTTTTCTTCCTGAAAACTGTGAGATTATGATAGACATTTGAAGCTGACCATATATTTTCAGATTTACACATAGGAATTTGGAGAAACAGTAAAAAAATAATGTATTCAGTTTAATTGCTGTTAGTTAATCTGTGGGCAGCATGGTGGCTTGGTGGGTAGCACTGCTGCCTCAAAACAAGAAGGTCCTGGGTTCAATCCCAGAGAGGAGTGGCTTGGGTCCTTTCTGTGTGGAGTCTGCATGTCCTCCCTGTGTCTGCGTGGGTTTGCTCTGGGTACTCCGGTTTCCACCCACAGTCCAAAGACATGTGGGTCAGGTTAATTGGTGTCTCTAAATTGCCATTGACTTGTGTATGCAAGTCCCTGCTGTGTAACTGGAAACAGCTGCATGCCGGTCCCAAACTCGGATAATTGGGGAGGGGTGGAGAAAGCAATGGCAAACTACTCCACTATCCTGCCAAAATACTTCATGGATCTCATCGATGAAAGACAGAAACGTGTGGAGATTCAACCATTCATCAAGCGAGTGTATGGTTAAATCCAATTAATCTGCCTTTGGCCTTGACTGAGACCCTGACCAGGTTAGTTCATTTTGGTTCTGATAGCATATAAGGAAAACCCGTTAAAGGCCATCTGGATCAGTGTTATTTTCAGGTTTATGCATTGTGTGCATCTTCATCTGGGCTCCATATCTCTGGTGACTTTGGTACTGGCAAACTCTAATCGTGTGCCTCGGTCCTCATGCCTGAAGGCAGATTGGGGTATTCTTTATAATTCCATTTTTGTAGATAATATTGGTCAGACAGAAGCAACAACCTGTCCTGACATTCTTCTTTTCTCAGGATATTATTTTGACTGCAAATAGCATTGGTTCTGGCTACCTCTGTAAACCTCTCAGGCTGCACAACAAATGTGAAGAGACCAGTTTTAGTCTTAGTCTAATTTTCAGATTCAAAGTAAAGCTCATAGGCTTTCTTAACATGTGCAGTCATGGTGCATCAAGGGTAAGCATGCCACAGATGTAACAGGATATAACGCATTGCAACACTGTATAACTGTTGCAACATAAACAAGACATTTCTGCTGTATTAAATCTTCCCGAAGACTCAAAGTATACTCACTAGGTTATTGCCCGAATAACAGGTGCATCAATATGTGTCTAATCAGCATATGTAAATGTGAGCAGCTTTAATAATCTGTCTGTCAGCATCTAACCTGATTACGCATGCACATACATGCCTAAGACAACAATTGCATAGGACCTACACTGAAGGTGATCCCAGGCATGCTTGGACTGACCAAAACAGTTATATGTTACTGTTATATGGACAACTCCAAACATACACCAAAAAGTGGTCAGAAAACAAATATACTCCCCAGTGTCCAGTGAAATTTGAGGCCAGGTCTAGGTGCTTTGGTGAACAATATGGCAGAAATACGGTATTTGTAATACTTGATAACCAACAGTACTTTCCATTTTTGCAAATACAGCTCCCACAAACAGGGAAGATATTGAGAAAATGTAAAATCTAAGTACTTTTCTTACTGCTGAGTAAAATGTAGTGGGGGGGGGAATGAGTGACACTGAAAAAAAGAACTTCATGCACTTGACAGACATTGCTCAGGTCTAATTTGAAGCTGCTCGGAAAATCTTCACGGGCTACTTGAATAGACCTGTCGGTGTTGGAAAATGCTTTCTAGCTTGGTACTACATCTCTATTTTTAATCGAGGTGTGTGCAGCCATTTAACACATAGGACGTTTCATATTACGCTGCCTATATTTATTTCCAATTTAAATAACATTTGAACAATAAATAACATGAAACAATAATAAACCAAACTCTGATTTCAGTTTTTGATGGTCGAAGAAAAAAATCCTGAAAATAAATGACTATTTTACCTTCATCGTTACAACCTTGGGGAAAAAACATATCCCTTAGCTGAAACATGAAATGAAAACAAATCCCAATTCTGATTAAGTGAGAACTGAGAGAACTCTGTCTAGTTTCCCTAAAGCTTTCACGAAAAAAAAAAAAAAATCATAGATAAACCAAGCAGGATGTTGAACACTAAAGGATCTTGACTCTGTAATGCTTTTAGGAAACTTAGGTTTGTAAAATTGTCTCTAATGCATATTCACACAACTTCTATAAAACAGGGGGACTATTTGTGCATAAACATACACTCACTTACTACTTAATTATGTACACCTTGCTCTTTCACCTTTGGATCTGCCTTAATTCTTCTTGACAACAAGATGCTGAAAACATTTCTCAGAGAATTTCATTCATTCTGACATAATGTTGCAGATTTGTCAGCTGCACATCCATGATGCAAATCTCCCATTCCATGGAATCCCTAAGGTTTTCTATAGAATTGAATTCTGGTGACTATGGGCTCCATTTGTGTGCAGTGTCATATTAAAAAAACAGATTAAAGTAATGTGAGTTTTGTGACATTGTTCGTTATACTGCCATCAGAATATGGTACTGGAAAATGGGCACTGTGGTCATAAAGGGATGGACACGGTCAGCAACGATTAAAAGGTAGACTGTGGCAAGTAAACGATGCTTGGTTGGTATTAAAGTGCCCAAAGTGTGCTATGAAATATTTTCCACACCATTGCACCACTAGCAGCAACCTGAAGTGTTGATGCAAGGCTAAATGGATCCATGGTTTTTTAATGACAATTTTTTTTAACCATACAAATGTCGCAGAGACTCATCGAATCAGGCTATGTTTTTCAAATGTCCTGTTTTTGTAAGCCAGTTTCTTTTCTGTGGCATTCTCTGTAAATCCTATAACTGGTGGTGTGTAAAAATCCAGTAGATCAGCAGTTTCTGAAGTACTCATATCAGCCTGTCTAGCACCATCAACAATGTTACGTTCAAAATCACTTAAATCACCTTTCTTACCCACTCTGATGAGTTAAATTGGTGCCAGGTGATTAGCTAATTACATGTGCTAACAAGCAGTTGAACAGGTGTACCTAATAAAGTTGCCAATGAGTGTATGAGTGGCATTGTCATTTTAGAAATAGTACAAATATGATCTGAACTTAAGTTCAAAAATATTTTTGGAAGAAAATTTCAATCCAATGCAGAAATCTGCACTTATTATTGCTTCAGCCTGAATGTGTCATTTTGAAGTTTCAACGTGGCAGATATCCCTTATCTCCATACTGTCTACAGAAAATATAATTTCTAAACATTCTTCCACGCTGCAGGAGTGATGTCATACATTTATGGCATCAGCAACATCAGTGAAGACCAGTCGGCTTGGCCTCTGAATACTACCTTGTCTCGATGTCAGTGTCTGAGAATGAAAAGAGAATGTGATGCAAATTTGAGTCTTCAACTCCACAACATAGAATATCCGGTAATACTTTACATGAAGATTAGCAACATTGGTCCTCTATAACACATTCAAGTATGTGGTTTTTCTAATACTTGGAGACTAGTAAGTGTTAAAAGAATACTGTGCCTAACTGGTTTAGATTAACAGCTTGAAATCCATTAAATGATTTCATATTTTTAAGGAACAGCATAGCGCAACATAAAGAAATGGATATCAAAGCTAGATTTACATTATATATTTATGTGTAATCATTTATCAGATACTCTTATCAGAAGTGAGACACAACTGATACAGACTTGACAATGAACAATCCAAGCATTTTATGTTTAAGGGTCTTGCAATGGGACCCAACAGTAGTAGAATGGCAGTGCTGGGCTTTGAACCCTGGACCTTCTGGTACAAGGTTCAGTACCTTAAGGTTCTGTGCCACCATAGTCCCTGCTAGTTTAAAGGTTAGTCATGATCACATTCATCTTTCAGACTTACAAGGTATTCTTAAACATATGTATTTGGTAAACTGTAGGTTACACAGGTTAGTATTTTCTAAAAGAATTTTATCGTGCAATAAGTTATGATACAAATCAGCAAAAGTTGCGACATTACGGAAGACGCAAATTAAAAATGCACCGTTTCTTACATTTACTTTGACTTCTATTTCATTGCAGACAGTCTGAACATGAGATATTTCATGTTTTGTCTGGTCAACTTCAGCTCATTTTTAATAAACATCCATTACTGCATTTCTGGTGAAGCATTAGCACTTTGTAATGTTTACATTTATTCTCACAACACTTAAAATACATTTTAGCATAAAGGATACCAAGCGATTTACTGCTACAGGTGTTAGTGTATAATGTTGTTATGGTCTCATTTCCTGCCTCAAAATTCTCACATTCTCTCTACTGCGTACACTTCTTCCACAGTATTTCTTTTGTAATTTTTTTCATACTGTCCCAACACATTTTAATTTGGGGTTATACAGTATGACAAAAAGCCTGCTGTTTACTCATTAGTTATCCAGTTAAACTAGTAAAATGACACTTACTTTGGAGTTCGTTCCTGCTGGGCTGCTGTCTCGTCCATGATCCAGAAGTTCCTGTTCTAGGTCGTCCTGTTCCTCTGCTGGGTCAAAGTTATACATAGGCATCAGCTGGTGCCTCAGCTTCTCCAGCCTGTGCATAGAAAACACATCTTTATCAGTTTTACATGTCTGTAACATCATGCAGAAAATCTTAAATTCTGAAATAACCTTGAGATTTTTGTCTCACCTTTTCTTTTTTCTAATGTAAAGCAGCTGTAACAGAAATAATAGAGAACATTTGCTGTGATATTTGCTCTGTATTCATAGTGATAACTACATCCATGTGGTTAAAAATAGCAAACACTCAACACAACAGTGGTTAAATGAAGAATAGGCTTAGCCGCCCCTAACAGGAGCTAACTACAGTCGTAAAATATACTCACTGATCACCTTATTAGATACACCTCTTTATTTCTGCACTCAATAATCAATTTGATCCGCTCCACTAACCATAATGAAAGTGAATAAACTGTAGGTATACAAATCCAGACTGGAGTCCATCGGTTTCTCTATATACACTTTCTTAGTCCCTTTAATCTGTTCTCTAATCTTCAGGAACTCCACAGATCAGGTACTATTTGAGTGGTGGATCGTTCTCAGCACTGCAGTTTTGGTGCATTTGTGTGTTTTGCTGAGACAATTGTTTGTTTATACACTGTTCACTCACTGTCCAGTCTGTTAGATACATCTAATATATTGATCCTTGTAGATGTAAAGTCAGAGACGGTAGCTCATCAGTTGCAGCACAGTATTTGTTAGGCATCCTCTCATCCTACACAACAATAATCATTAAGTCACCTCCATCAAGCCAGTTTCCTTCTTTTAACTTTTAGCAATAACCTCAATTATCCTAACCCTATCACATCACCCACCAGAGCTGTTAGATTTCTTCTGCACAACATCAGAAGAATAAATCCTTTTCTGACCAGAGAAGCTGATCAAATGCTAATTCAGGTCTTCAGTTTTATGGTACACCTTTCTCTGAGATTGAGTCATGCTTTTTGGGCAGTATCTAATAAGGACTTTAATAAGCTGAGTTGCACACATGATTCCACAAAGGTTCAATCGCTGTATGCTTACCACGACAATGGCCAAACCAATGATGCTAATTATGCAGAAGGGCATAAGGACCATGCCCATGCCAGCACCCTCCACTGATGTCATGGGAAGCTGTGTTGAGTTGAAGCCTGTCTCATTGGCTGGGGTGGTCACTGGTGGGAAAGTGGCATTGTCCTGCTTTGTCTTTGTATCTTCAGAGCTGTTAAACATAGGGCTGGAAAGACTGGGCATGAGGGTGGAGAATAAGTGTGGAGTAGACTGCGAGGATAAGGTGGAGAAAATAGGTTTTAAGGTTGTTAGAGTCATGGTGCTAGGATGACAGAGATGGTGGTGCTTGTTTGGGTCACTATTTAGACATTAGCCTTGTTGATCAGGGCAGATTTGTTCAGGAAAACCTGCAACACATGAAATTTGTACAGCCACAATTGCACATCAAAACTGCAACTGTCAGTCCTTTTTATAACTAACTACATTGCTCACAAAAATTAAGACATATTTCGTTATGGAAGATTTCATTTACGTTTCCCCTCATTTTTGTGAGCTGTATAGAAACATGTTCAAATAGTCATTTATAATGAGAATATAAAGCATTTGTTGTAGATACAAAATCTAAACTATAACAATTAGTACTACCAAACATTAGTACTATTAAACAATTGACAATTGTGATACGGCATTGTGTGCAATGTTGAATTGTCTATTTATATAAACATAATCTGAACAAACTGAGCCAATTCTTGTTGTACTCATTTTGTGTAGTACATAGTGATATATCTGTATGTGTTTGTGCATGTGAACCCTCTAGGATGCAAAAGCATTTGTGTTGGTAAGCTAGCTTCCTTCCACATCACAGCCGTTAGGATGTGTGTTTGGACGTGGGGGCTGGAAGCAAAGGCAGGAAAGAGGTTTGAGGCTTAAAATAGAGAAGTGGTGCCGCTGAAGACATGAGCTCAAGTTTGTGTGAATGAAAGTTAGCATCTCTCTAACCACATGCTGCTTTTCCTGCTTTTTCATTCATTTCATCTGCTAAATTCCCTGTGAGTGCCCTCATCGAAACACACTCAGTTTAATCTTTGTTTTTAGTTTAATTCATGCTTATATTTTATTCTCTGTGTACAATTAATTAGTTTCTGGTAGTTTGACAACATTCCGTTAGAAAGAAACTGAATGAAATGTTCACGCCTTTGTCATGCTTTAACCTCAAATCTAGGATTAATGTTTGAATTAATGGGTATGGTATGAGATTAGTAGAGATAAAAGTTTAGGCTCCAAAGACTCAAGATGTTTCATTAAGTGTATATAAATGCACATGTGATGGCACAGAGGAAACATGAATAACCAGTTTAAATCTGATTGCTCAAACCAATTTAGGATGGTATTTTAAATGCAGTGCAGCATTTTGCATCAGTTGAAACCAACTACCAAAACCCTGCCCCATACAAGTATATGGCAATTATAGATCAGATTATGTTCTGTGAAACATGGAGATATTTCTAAAACATAGTCACAGTCTCTTTATGCTACTGTAAGGTAAATATAAAGAATATAATTCAGAAGAAAAACAGATAGATAAAGAGATGAATACACGAGTGGAATGCACAGCATCTCTAATGCAATCACATTTGGATCTTATTCATAACAAATATTTAAAAAAATACAGTAACGTACCCTGTGTAGGGGAAAGCCTTAGCACAAGAGATATGATAGACCTGATACTTTTGTTCCACAGAATTAATAATGCATTGATAGACAGTACTATGTACAAGCCAGATGAAAGAGACTCAAGGAGCAAATGTGAACCAGTTTATATACACTGCTCAAAAAAATAAAGGCAGCACGTAAACAACACAATAGAAGTAAATCCAAGTAAATCAAACTTCTGTGAAATCAAACTGTCCACCTAGGAAGCAACACTGATTGATGATCAATTTCACATGCTACTGAGCAAATGTTGTGCAAGTAGCAAGAAACACTCAATAAAGGAGTGATTCTGCAGGTGGGGACCACAGACCACTTCACAGTACCTATGCTTTCTGGCTGATGTTTTGGTCACTTTTGAACAAAAGTGGTACTTTTACACGCATGGTAGCATGACGCTGTGTCTACAACCCACACAAGTGGCTCAGATAGTGCAGCTCATCCAGGATGGGACATCAATGCGAGCTGGGGCAAGAAGGTTTGCTGTGTCTGTCAACTTAGTGTCCAGAGGCTGGAGGCACTACCAGGAGATAGGCCAGTACACCAGGAGACGTAAAGAAGGTCGTAGGAGGACAACAACCCAGCATTGGCATTTGTCAGAGAACATCAGGATTGGCAAATTCGCCACTGGCGCCCTTTGCTCTTCACAGATGAAAGCAGGTTCACACTGAGCACGTGACAGACGTGACAGAGTCTGGAGACGCCGTGGAGAGCGATCTGCTGCCTGCAACATACTTCAGCATGACCGGTTTGGCAGTGGGTCAGTAATGGTGTGGGGTGACATTTCTTTGGAGGGCCGCACAGCCCTCCATGTGCTCGCCAGGGGTAGCCTGACTGCCATTAGGTACCGAGATGAGATCCTCAGATCCCTTCTGAGACCATATGCTGGTGCCGTGGGCCCTCCTAAAGCAGGACAATGCTAGGCGTCATGAGGCTGGAGTGTTGACATGTGTAAGGACATTACTTCAAAGTTGGATCAGCCTGTAGTGTGTTTTTCCACTTTAATTTTGTGTGTCTCCAAATCCAGGCCTCCATTGCATAATACATTTGATTTTCATTGATGATTGTTGTGTGATTTTGTTGTCAGCACATTCTACTTTGTATAGAACAAAGTGTTCAATGAGAATATTTCTTTCATTCAGATCTAGGATGTGTTATTTGAGTGTTCCCTTTATTTTTTGCGCAGTGTAGTTATAGGTTAGTTGCAGTTACAATAGGGCAGGTACATGCATTTATGAGCAACAATTACAGCTTGTTGCAGAAAGTCATATACATAAACACAAGTAACTCGCACATAAAAGTGACCATATAGAGCAACCTGGTTAGCAGATGCTCTAGCTCAAACGCATCCTAATAAGCAAGCAATCAGATGTATGAATCAGATATATGGGGATGACAGATGTATTCTGAAACTTAAAACATACTAATAGACTGCTGGTCCAGTGTCAATGTCTCTATTAATCAATCAGTCAGTCAATTGATTTCTACCTAAATGTCCACTGCAGGCATTAAGAGAATTAATTCATTACCTCACTCGTCATTAGGGAGGGTCAAGCTTGTGGTCACAGTCCCCGAACTCCCAAACATCAAACCAAATCGTGAGACCCTGTGCCCTGTGAATCAAGTCAATGTCTTAGTGACAGGAATCACTAGAATAAAGAATTATTAGAATTAAGAATTATTTTATCACCATGACCAGAATATAATCAAAACAAAATATCTCAGTATATATTTGATTGATTCGGTCCTCTAATGGACCTAAATCATATCAGTCTCTCACTTGTATAGGTTTTTCCATTCATTTCAGAATAGTATTATTGTCAGAATGCATGAGCCACATTATGGAAGCATGTTATACACTGTAGTTCACTGTCTGTACAATAACTTTTACTAGGGGTGTGTGTGTGTGTTCTGTTCACCTTTCAAGTATCATTTATTTCCCCTTGTCCCCCTCCCTGAGGCAGCTGGGCAGCAATGGGCGCTGCGGCAGGATGTGGGTATGTGTGTATGAGACAGAGAGTGACAGCGCCAGTGTGATGCTGTACCCAGGAAAGACAATACTCAGAAACAAGGCCTACGAAGGAAAAGTGCATTTCGTAAGACAACACAGAGCTACACGTACCAAGCCTTTATTTTTGTTTCTCTCTCTCATACAGTCTCGCTTTCTTTCAAACACATTTTTTCCTTTCTCTTATCTCTTTTACTCTCTGCTTAAGCACATTTTCATGCAGACTAACTGTCAGCAGTTTATGTTTACACATTTAAATAAAAACATTTAAATTGCATTTATGTGAGAAGTTATTGCTTATCCTGTTTATTAACCAGTGGCCATAAATGGGAAAATAAGTATTTGATACACTGCCGTTTCTGCAAGTTTTCCCATCTACAAAGAATGGAGAGGTCTGTAGTTTTTTATCATATGTACATTTCAACTGGAAGAAAATCACTTTATATGTGTTTTAAATGATACATTTTGTTTTAATTTAATAATTGTACTGCTTGAAATAAGTATGTGATACAATAGAAAAGAGAACTTAATATTTGGTACATAAACCTTTGCAGTTACAGAGGTCATGCTTTGTAGTTCTTAAACAAATTTGAACACACTGCAGCAGGAACTCCTCCATACAGATCTTCTCCAGATCTTTCAAGTTTTGGGGCTATCGCTGGGCAACATTGAGTTTCAGCTCCCTCCAAATATTTTCTATTGGGGTCAGGTGTGGAGACTGGCTAGGCTACTCCAGGACCTTGAATTGCTTCTTACAGAGCCACTCCTTAGTTGCCCTGACTGTGTGTTTCGGGTGCTGGAAGACCCAGCCTCAATGCTCTTAATAAGAGAAGGAAGTTGTTGGCCAAAATCAATATATATATATATATATATATCAATAACCCCATCCATTCGCCCTTCAATATGGTGCAGTCGTCCTGTCCCCTTTGCAGAAAAGTACCCCCAAAGTATGATGTTCCCACAGTTGGTACAGTGGTTCTTGGAGTTGTACTCATTCATCTATTGCTTCCAAATTCTATTATGGTCTCATCTGGCCACAAGACCTGCTCCCATGCCTCCTCTGGATCACTTAGATGGTCATTGGTGAACTTCAAACGGGCCTGGACATTTGTTAGTGTGAGCAAGGGGACCTTGTGTGCCCTGCAGGATTTTAATCCATGAAGGTGTAGTACGTTACTAACGGTCATATTTGAGACTGTGGTCAGGTCATCCTGTGTAGTTCTGGGCTCTCACTCCATGAGGCAAGATCTTGCATGGAAAACCAACCCGAGGAAGATTGACAGTCATCTTCTTCATGTTTCTTCCATTTGATAATAATTGCGCCAACAGTTGTTACCTTCTCACCAAGCCGCTTGTCTATTGTCGTGTAGCCCACCCAGCCTTGTGCAGGGATATGGAAGGGAGAATGTGAAGATGTAACATCAGAAATAAGGCATTGGGGAAGAACCTGGTTCAAACTCTACCGAGGCTATTTCCAAATTACTATAAGAAGTGTTACATTTGGAGAAAGACATTATTGTAGAGGTCTAAACCCTAAAAAGCCCAACGAAAAACAAAAAGCTTCACTACTACTAGGACTGCTATACCAAGGACAATTGAT
>JAUZST010000922.1:0-16585 GCA_034779995.1 Parotocinclus haroldoi | reverse complement strand
TGTAAAGCTGCTTTGAGACAATGCTACATTGTAAAAAGCGCTATATAAATAAAATTGAATTGAATTGAATTGAATTATACATATATACGTAGTGTTAGGGCTACTGTTAGCCCGTTCCTGTCTCGCCGTAGATTGCTCTTTTTCCCCGGTTTCTTTAGTGCTTTGTTTACACTTTTGCCTGTGCCGCACGTGGCGTATTGTTTTGTTTTGTTTTGGTTTGGTTTCCACGGCGATCTATTGGCATCTTCTTTTCTGTCACTGTCACGTCTCCTCATTTCACGCACTGGTTTTCAATTCGGTTGATTAGGCATTTATTATTTAAGCATGGCATTCACATTTGTGTTGGCCGGCTCATTGTTTTGATTCCCGTTGTTTACATTCTCTGGTCATTTACGTTTGATGTTTTTGTCACCCGTTCCGTTGCACTCCTTCTTCTCTCTCTGCTTTTATGCCATTTTGATACTTGGCTCATATGCCTTTTGATACTCGATTCGTATGCCATTCTGATACTCGACTTGTACGCTGTTCTGATATTCAGTTTGTACCCCGTTCTGATACTCGGCTCATACACCGTTCCGATACCCAGCTCCCAAGCCGTTTTTGGACTTTTTGGTTTTTTTTGTATTAATTTTGTATCCTCCGGTCTTATCCCTACAGGCCTTCCTGCCTCACTTCGCAGCTGCAACCCCGGGATCCACCACTGCTCGTAGGATGATCCTCGGATGGGGACCCGTCCCTGGATCCCCTCAAGGGGGGCTCTGTGTTGCCAGTGGCATTGACCTTTGGCTCTCAGGCCGTTCCTGTTCCACAGAGTCTGGCACCATCCTCTCCATGCACCTGCCGTGTGCCTTTGTTTGTCCTATTTAGCAATAAATTCCCTTTTGTCTCTTAAGTTGATATTCTGTGTGTGGATGTTGCATTTTTGGCTCTGATTGAAATCCCATGGGATCCTGGGGATTTTGCGAGTCCAGGGAATGTCTCATGAGATCCCTGGGATGTCCCCGTAACACATACATCATTCTCCAGAAAACCAGACCAGACAGTGGTAAACTGGGGTCCACAGTCAGCATGGATGACCTCCAGGATCCCATAATGAGTGGCCACATTCTTGAAAAGCAACTTTCTTGTCTCAAAAGCCATGGGTAGTTTGGGGAGTGGCAGAAATTTGACTGCCGTGGAGAATCTGTCCAAAATAGTGAGGTCGGTGGTGCAGGTCTCAGCTGTCTGGTCTGGCTTTCTAGATAAGTTGGGCGTCACTGTCAACCTTAACTCAGGCCATCAACCTCAGTCTAACAGACTGAGAAAGTATTAATCAAGAGCTGACCAAGTTCCTAAGGCTCTACTGTACAGGAAACCCTACGGTTGGGCTCAATTTCTCCCATGGGCGGAAATAGCACAAAACTCCCTGCGTCACTCCTCTTCCAGCCTCACACTCTTCCAATGTGTCTTCGGATTCCAAACCCCCTTCGCACCCTGGGACCCCACACCCTCAGATGCTCAAGGTTCAAGAGAAGTGAGCCCGTCTGGAGCCAGGTTCACTAGCGCATCACCCGAGCCATCAGGCACAGGCTGATCGTACCTGGTTGACTGGGAAGAGTATGGCCCGGAAGAACGTTGCTGGGTGGAAACTAAGGACATTTTGGACCCACTCCTTATTCGCCAGGTGTGTGTGTGTGTGCACTGTCGCACCTGTGCCCTGCTCGGCGGATTACACCCTCACACACACTCGCTCACTTGCTAGCTTGTTTTCCTTGCCCTGACCTGTGTTAGCTTCCACATTAGTTTCCCGGGGTCACACCTAAATTATACTTTACTTCTTAGTGTGACATTTTCTTAAAACATTTTATTGTAAAACTAAATGTGTCCACCATTAAATAACATTTCATAAATTATTACATGCATTTTCTTTATCATTTTCTTTATCATATATTTCTATACCATATCCCGGTTGAGCCCCCACTATACCCCTAGACTGGGTCGTAACATATTAATTGAGGGTTCGTCCCAAAGTTACTTTTGTAACATTCCTGTTTTGTACTCTTATTACACTTTTAAGGTTTGTGAGAGATCAGGAACATCTTGTTCGTGGCAGGTGTCTTCTGCTTGTTTGAAGTTTCCGCGCCGTTTTTTTTTTTTTGTAAAATTTTCTTTTTAGACTTTCGAACTCCTGGAAGTTTATTTTTGTGGATGAGGGAGTATTCTGGATGATGGCTGCTGCTGTATTTAGACTAGATGACTTTATTTGTTGTCCTACTTGGGAGCAGCTTAACATATGTAAGAAGTATGATCTGTGTGAGTTGGCTAAGCATTTTGGTATTTCTGTTTCAAGGCAGATGCTTAAAAATGTGATTCGACAGATGGTTGGGAATAAGCTAATAGAGCTTAATATTTTGCCAGCCGATACTACTGTGGGATCTGGAGAAATGGAGCTGCAAACTCTGTTGGCTGCTAAAGAAGCTTCACCTTGAATAACGCGAACCTTGCCTTTGTATGACTCCCCTTCTTCGGTGTCTCCTAGGACGTCCGAGGATTCCCGGTACAAGTTTCGGTTAGCACGACTACGCATGGAGGCAGAGGAAAAGGAAAAGGCTCATCAGGCTGAAATGGAGATGAGGCTGGCAATGAGCAAATTGGAATTGGACACCGAGAAAGAGATCCGTTTCCGAGAATTGGAGATCCGTGCGGTGGAGATCGCACTGAGTTCCGATGGCAGAGTGGTGACTGACAGGGTCCGAGATCTAGCTGAAGCTGCTCCTCCTAGTCCTTCGGAACCACCCCCGGTATCGTCCGGGAGTGCCGACGTAAGCAAACGCATTGGCTTGGTTCCACCGTTTAAAGAGAGCGAGGTGGATGCTTATTTCCCTATTTTTGAACGTATAGCCTTAACGTTAAATTGGCCAAAAAGTTTGTGGGCGCTGTTGCTCCAGTGTAAACTCATGGGCAAAGCCCAGGAGGTTTGTTCGGCATTGTCCGTTACCCAGATTCTGGATTATGAGGTGGTGAAGGCGACCGTTTTGAGGGTTTATGATCTTGTGCTTGAGGCCTATAGGAAGAAATTTAGGGAGGCTGAGAAACGCTCAAATCAGACTTTCACTAAATTTGCTCACGGAAAGACGAGCTTATTCGATAAATGCTCTGCTAGTAACGTGACGACTTTTGAGGACTTAAAAGAATTGATCCTACTGGAGGAGTTCAAGAAGTGTTTAGCTGACCCACTGGTCAGTTTATGTGAATGAGCAGAAAGTGTCGGTTCTGTCGCAGGCTGCAGCGCTTGCGGATGAATTCTTGCTTACACATTAAGAAGGTTTTCAGTGGTATTACGTCTAGGAAAAGCTCTTATGTGGAGGCTCGTTCACATGCTAAAACCAGCACTTTAAAAACCGACCAGTTGGAACAAAGAAGGTGTTTCTATTGTCGTGAGTTAGGCCACGTAATCGCTGATTGCCGCCTCTTACAAAGGAAGAACGAGCGTACGCAGTCAGTTAAAAGGGTCACTACCTTCATTTCTTTGGATAAAGGTGCTATCCCGTTGCTAATGCCCAAGTTGGAAGAAATAGAGCCGTTGACATTTATGGGTTATGTTTCTATCCCAGGTACTGTGGAGAAAGAGCACATCTCTGTTCTGAGGGACACGGGTGCAGCCCAGTCTCTCATTTTAGATTCGGTGGTGCCTTTTTCCATGGATAGTTATTGTGGTAGTGATGTTTTACTACAAGGAGTTGGATTGCATGGGAATTGTGCGTGCGCCCTTACATCATGTTCTGCTAGAGTTACCCGATTTTATGAAGCAAGGGAGAGTTGCTGTCCGATCTCAACTGCCTGTAAATGGCATATCTCTTATCGTTTGTCAGCTGGTCAGTAAGCCAAATCAAGTTGTTAAACCTGCTCCGCTCCAACCAATTCAGATTTCAAATGAGCCATTTGAGCGTATATTGATTGATTGTGTGGGCCCATTGCCTAAAACTCGTACAGGAAATAGTTACCTGTTAACGATTATGTGTGCTGCTACTCGGTTTCCGGAGGCCATTCCAATCCTTACCATTCGTTCTCGTGTGATTGTCAAGGCGTTAATTACATTTTGTACTACATTTGGGTTACCAAAAGTCATTCAGTCGGACCGAGGGTCAAACTTCATGTGACGAGTGTTTGCTGAACTTGGCATCACTCATCAGGTTTCTACTGCGACCATCCTGAATCGCAGGGAGCATTGGAACGATTCCACCAAACGTTTCAAAATATGTTGCGTACAATCTGTCAAGAAGTGAGTAGAGACTGGGATGAAGGAGTTCCCTTCTTGTTGTATGCAATTCGTGATGCTGTACAAGAATCCATCGGTTTTAGCCCGTCAGAGCTAGTTTTCGGTCATATAGTTAGGGGGCCCCTCAAGGCGCTACGAGAACAGTGGATGTATCCAAGTTCACAGGCCCGTTCCAAGTCAGTCTTAGACTACGTGCAGTCCCTGAGAGACGAAATGGACACTGCTCGGCGAGTGGCTGCACGCACGTTATCCTCGGCTCAGGGGAAAATGAGAAATGAGTTTGACCGAAAGTCAGCAAGTCGCTCGTTCCAGGCCGGTGACCGTGTCTTGGCGTTACTTCCTGTTCCTGGTTCAGCCCTTCACACTCGCTTCGCAGGACCTTACCAGGTCAAGGAAAAGCTAAGCCACGTGAATTATGTTATTATGACACCAGGGCGGAGAAAGAAAACACGCATTTGTCACATTCACCTGTTGAAGCCTTATCATGCCCGTTTGCCACAAACACCAGGGGAACCAGCAGTTGTGTCTGCTATTTCCAAATCCCCTTCCGAATATTCGCCAGTGTCCGATGATCTTCATCTGGGTCGTTACAGTCGTAAACTCAGCCGCTTTACAGAACCTACATTCTAAGTTAGCTCAGTTAGCCCCAAATTGTCAGATGGATCTGAAAAAGATGATGGCATCATTTCCTCAACTCTTTTCAGATACCTTAGCAGTCATGACATTGACGTGGGAGATCATCCACCAATCAGACAGCATCCGTACCGAATCCAACTAAACGTACCATCCTTAAACAAGAGACGGACTATCTGGTTCAGCATGGACTTGCTAGTCCCAGTTTCAGTCCATGGTCGTCTCCATGTCTCCTGGTACCCAAGTGGGACGGTACTTATCGTTTCTGCACAGACTTTAGAGAAGTCAATGCAGCGACAAAGCCGGACTCCTATCCGTTACCGCGGATGGAGGATTGTGTGGATAGGGTCGGTTCAGCTTCATATGTGACGAAGCTGGACTTACTAAAAGGTTATTGGCAAGTACCGCTCACTCCGCACGTGGATCCCCAACAGTGATTGGCCAGGAGATTTTCCAGGTGTTTCCAGGAGTGGCGATCTATTGGCAGGTTGTCCTGCCCATACTCCAAGCAGAATGTGATCTATTGGCAGGTTGTCCTGCCCATACTCCAAGCAGAATGCGATCTATTGGTTGATGGTGCCGTCATGCAGAGCAGGAGGAGGGAGGAAAGAACAGAGCATGTGCAACGATAGAGTGCAACAAACAACACAGCGCAATATACAATCAAAGGAAAACTCTGCCAAAACGGCCGGAGTAACAATAACTATGTGTTGGTCTATTTGCGTGTGCATGAGTGTGTGTGTGTGTGTGTGTGTGTGTGTGTAAGATCTTACGTCAGTATCTCCAGGTTACAGTGTTTATTCTCCAGTCCAGCAGAGAGCAGCATCACTCCTGAATCCTGCAGATTATCTTGTTTTTACATTGATTGAATTGTTAGCCATGAGACCTTACACAGACATGTGTACCTTTCCAAATCATGTCCAATCCACTTGGGTTAAGCCCCCAGTGGGAGTGGTCCTTTCTGTGTGGAGTCTGCATGTCCTCACCATTCCCATGTCGATTTTATCTGAGTACTCTTATTTCCTCCCACAGTCCAAATACATGCATGCTAGGTTAATTGGTGTCTTTAATGTATGTATTGTGTGAGTGTATGTGTCCTGCAATGGACTAGCACCCTGTATAGCATTGTTCCTGGCTAGGCACTGGCTTTTCTATGACTCTGTCCAGACCTAAGTGGATAAGAACGTGAATGTATGAATAAAAAGAAAGTGGACATTACAAGTGTCCGAGTAGATTATACAGGACGTTCCACAAAATACAAACACCTGCAAAAGGTATTTGCAACCTGAAATCACAAATAGTTGGGACAATATGGACAATGCAAATAAAAACAAATGCAGTGTTTCTTAAATTTACTTTGACATTTAATTGCAGACAGTATTTACCCATCATATTTTATGTTTTGTCTGGTCAACATTTTAGGCCTGCAACACATTCCAATTTTTTTTTAGTGCTAGTAATGTGGCAGAAAAAATAATGCTAAGATTTCAAACAGGTGTTTACAAAAATGTGATTGTAATACTGATTTGGTACAACAGCGTTATGCTCAAAAAGATTTCCAGAGGATGTTTCTCTTCAGTTTGTAAACAAATGTGTAAGAAAATGATTGAAATGTTTAAAAGCAATGTTGCTCAAAGACGTATTGGAAGATATTTGCATATTTCTCTCTCTACAGTGCTTTATATCATAAAACAATTCAAGGAATCTGAAGGAAGGCCCAGGGCGCAAACTAAAAGCTTGTATTCTCTGATCCCTCAGACGGAACTGCATCAAGAAAAAACAGTTAACAATAGCTAAAATAACCACATGGGATGGTTTATGAAGCACCACAGTACAGAATTACAGTCACAAATGCCACTTTTTGCTGTGCAACAATAACAATATCCACCCTACAGTGAAAACGTGTATTGTGGTCAGATGAATCAGTATTCCAGATCTTTTTAGGAATAAATGGATGTGATGTTCTTCAGTCCAAAGACAAAAAGGACCTTCCACACTATTATGAACAACAAGTTCAGAAGTCAGTGTCTTTTATGTTGGTGCCCTTGGGAAAGGTCATTTTGAGTTCTGTGATGACAGCATTAACGCAGAAAAGTACATGGGTGTTTATTAACAAATGAAATAAAGTTGACCGAAATAAACATGATATGTGGTTCATACAGTCTGCTATTAAATAAAATTCAAAGTAAATGAACATTGCATTTCATTAAAATTATTTTCCTAATGTGTGAACAGTTTCTAATTTAGGGCTGTAGATAGATAAAGTTATTTCAAGTTTCAAGAGCAAGAATTTGAGTTATAAAGAATGTATAACCAAATGCCAATACAGAAGAAAGTGAAAAACCGAAAAAACTGTTCATTGTTATTCTTGAATGCATTGATCTAAATAGTGTATCATATATTCTTAGAACTTTTGAGATTCAATATAATAAACATTAATACAATACAATTATAATAACAATAAAAACAGACTCCACCTGAACAGACATATGCAAAAATATGGGAGATTCCAACGCTTTTTTAAAAACCATCCTTGTTTCTTTTAGTTTTTTTAGCTTGTTTTTATCAGCTTGTGTAACTTCACAAGAACAGTAGTTCTAATGTGGTATTTCTTTCAACACTGTGGATCTATACAGAATCCCAGTTTTTGAACTTAATGTGTGTGTGTGTATTTGTGTGTGTATGTCTAAATGTATCCACTACCACTTTATTTAAGTATGGTCTTTGCAGGGTTTTATCACATAGGTACTTCATGACAACCGACTTAAAGCCACATAAACCTACACTTTTTTTGTTTTGTTTTGCAAAACAACCTAAGAAGTGAATCTCTGTCTCCAGTGTTCTGTTTCTACCATTCACAAGCAAAACTTGTAAAAGTGTATATAATTGTTTTAATGTTTGTGAACGGCTTGGGTGCCCTATGATAACACCCTGGGGTAAAATGGTATTAGTTATTTTTAACTGGGTTATTTTTAAGCGTTTACTTAATTCTATCTATTTATAATGCTTCTGTACACTAAAATGAACTGGGCACAAAAGAAGAAAGTTTTCTGACAGTCACTCAATTCACCCACTAGTTAGAATAATCAACACTGACACAGCTGACATTTTAATAATGGATAATTATAGAATTACCATAATTTGTCAAGATGGCTGATGCCTTCTGTTCAAGCCTACCTTAAAAATGGCAAGTTCAGATTGTATGTGAACTTATGACTTCAGATCATTTCTGAGAATCTACAGTATGGGTAAGTTGAGAAAGCTCTAAGCAACTGTGAGCTTCAAAAGATATGTAGTTCTTAACTTGTTACTGAACCCATATTTTTGTCAAGAATATGAACATTTTTTAAAGCATCTTAGGCTTACAGATGCCATAAGATCATGGTTTTGGTACTGCTATGGTTGGTTATGAAGGTTTACTGTAATCTACACATTGCAGTGCTCCTTGAGTTTGGGGCTGGATTTGTAAATGGCATGTGACCAGATTAGTGGTGCCTCCATGTTACAAAGAGAGCTCTTTTTCAGCAATGTGGGATCATCCAATATTGTATTTACCAGACTGCCTTGTCATGACCAAGGTGAGTGCCCAAGTCTCATTGCTATTTGGGGTGTGGACTGGATCTGCAGTTGTTATGCAATCTTTTTTTCCAATATAAGGTCACCTTTTTTTTCTTTGGACAAGCAGTTACAGCCCCCACCTGATGGAGCACTGAACTTGGGCACCTGCCCTTGACAATAATAATGTAATTCGATAGATTCAGAGAAAGATTGTACACAGAGATTGATTAGGGATTGAACCAGAGTGACTCTGTAGAGTTCCAGTGGTGAACCTTCAGAGGTGTGTGCATGGATTCAGGACTTTAAAGGGGTAAACCACCGATTTTATTGTCGAAAATAGCCCTTTAATTTTTAATGAAAACATGGGTTAAAGGGCTATACTTAAAAGCTTATATTTGAGCAACTAGCTCCTGGATTGTCCCAACTTTCACATGAGTCATTTCACATAAAGATTTCATTACTTTTATGCAAACATGATTATTAGGTGCTTTATATGACACGGTGTGGGAGGCAAGATGAATACAAAATGTGATCTATGTAGTTAACGAAGGGCATTTGTGGTCTTAGTCGTAAATAATTGGGAGTTAACTGCGGCATGTAAAGGGTACCAAAGGAATATGTGTAGTTTTCTTATTTGGCAAAAGTAGTGGATCCTGAACCTTTTTTGTAGGGCAAAACATTAAGAAAGAAAAGTCTTGTTCTTGTCTTGGTGACTGTCGGCCTATGGTGTATGGTATTTCATTTGTGAAGTATTATTGAGGTTCATCTACAGAGATGAGAATATTGGTAACCACATGCTTGCCTGTCAACTAAGCTGAGGCTAAAAGTAATTAAAGATAAAACTAAGTTAAATGTGAGATGGCGTCTCTCCCTAGCCTTTTGTTGTTGCATCTTGTATTCGATCAATGCTCCTCTGTCACCAAAGTCAATAGGACCGTTCAAAGACATACATTTGTAATCTCCCCCATGGGCACACAGTCAGTAAAGGATGTGTCATGTCGTGACCACAATCTTTTGTAGAGATGCTAATCTGTTATGGAACACCAAGAACACTATTTTTTCTATCTCCATAACCCATATCTTGACACACAAACTACACTGCTCAAAAAATTTAGGGGATATTTAATTTTGTGGCATCCCCCAATTTTTGCAACCAGTATAATTAAAGATTTGATCCCAAATTTAGAGTGTAAAAAAGCAGAAATTATATTATTATTTTTTTTTATTAAAAAATGAGATTCACCAGTTCATGTTGATTGTAATACAACTGAGCACTGCTATGAATATTCAGAGAAAGGGAACATATTTACATTCTCTTTTTATTTTCTCATTTATATCTCTTATGTGGAAATTAATACCATGGGCATTTAATGGTGTTTAGACTATTAAAAAGCACAGCCTGACTGTATGTTATAGAGGTATTGTCTTCTGGGATCACATCATCTAAATACAATTTTTGTGTCTATGCCCAAACTGATCTGGCAATTGTAAAGTCGTAATAAACACTGCTAACTATGAGCAGTTTAGAATGAATAAGGCAGAGAAGATGGTATTAATTAGGAATCCTGACTTGAAATTGCTGTTTGTTGTTAGAATGAACAAAAGCCCGATTTAACTCATCTACATTTATGATGGATTTTAGTTATCATTAAACAGGAAGCAACAGGGTTTAGCTGAGAATGTTGAAATCCCAGGAAGAATGATCTTCCACCTAAACCATATGTACAGTTGGTTGTACTGTACAGTTCTAATATTAATGCATTCATTACATATGAACAGAAACAGAAATGTTACTAGAAATTGTAATAGTTTTTACTTCATTGAAAATGTTCACACAATATAGTGATAGCATGATAAATTCCTTAATAATCAAGAATATGAGAAACAGAGAATCAAGAATTGCAATGATTCATACCAGAAAGAATTGTTAACTACCTCTGCAAATTAATCTCTTAGTTCAATGAGTGGAACAATGCCATAATTTGCAGGTTAATTAATCGGCTACTCATATATCACTCAGAGGATGTTACGCTGGTATTTAGAAGACGGATTATAAATTATTTCAACTTAAATTTGGCTAAATAAATTTTAGAAATATCTTGTTTCAAAAAGTGATTGGATGCAACCTCATAAATTATTTTTAAGACAGAATCATGAAGCCTATTTCATGACAATTTTTTGTAAGCATGTAACTGTAACTTTTTTGCTGTTCTGTGTGTGGCCAGATGTATTTATTTATGGTGAGAGCCAATGGCCTAGTAATGATGACTGTTTTGCCCCTGTAGGCTTATGTCTTAAGTCTTCCCAATAAGGAAATGTGATTTTGTGTAAAGACAAAAAACAGCCTATATTTGAAAAGCTATTACTGAGGTTAAGCATGGGATTAAGTTCCCAAGTAAGTAGGCATGTCACTATTTACAGTAAAGCACAAATGCCCTAAATGCCCTACAACTATAGAAGTACAAATGTGTGTGGTAAAAGAGGGAGCAATCTCCTAACAATGTCAATTTATCATCTCTGGTCATGTTGGTTAAGCTACATGCTTGTTTGTTTAACAAATAATCAACCTAAGTGTTTTGCTGCATATTTGTGGTTGTTTTTTTCCACTAGAGTGCGATGGGCTTTATTCTAGTAGTCCTCACACTGATAAACAATTCTCTCTGTGCCTTATGCTTGCTCCACTGTGGGTTCATTACATGCACTTTCTCACTCTGTTGCTAGCTTTTGTGTGTGATGACTAAAAGCATGCAGCTTGCTCATGTCAACCTTAAAACTGTGTGTGGCAGAAAAGAAGAAAACTTTGCCCAACTTAAACATTCCTGTAATATTACACTGACACACACCAAACCTCTCTCTCTCTTACACACCAACAAACCTACACATTTTTCACTATCCTGTAGCATTGACATAATGGTTACTGTAACTAATTAATGCTACAACTATACTTAAAAAAAAAAACTTAATGTAAATGATATATTTGAACTCTTTTGGATTTCTAAAAAAGTTTTAGTTTTTTGTAACAAATCAGCAATCTCAAAATATTCCCATAATAGTTCTGTTGTTTTCAAATTTTTAAAAGCTTTCCAAGTCATTGAGGACAAAAGTGAGACGCAAACATTTTAACATTTTTAACATTAAGCTGTAAGTTTAACAGTATGAGTGCACAGATGTATATTCATTCATATTCATACATTCGTGTCAGTCTAATTGTTATAATTACTGCTGTTAAAGAAACGTGCACAATGTGGGTAAGATTTACTTACACCCCAAAGGCAGGTACTCCAGTTTACCTTGTTATACAACCCCCCCCCCCCCCAACCACATACCATCTGTATTAGGTAAAGCAGTCACTGTTTAGCATCAGCCTCTGATCCATTTCCCCCTCAGTAGGAGTCAGCAGTCTCACTGGGCCCTTTCTTGTCAGATATGATTAAACGATCACCAGTAATTAAGAGGGAAAGAGAAACTGTTGGGACTGCATTCAAGCCTTTAAATCCAAAAGCTGATTGAACATAAAAATAGATAGGAAAATATAAGAAAATTAAACACTGCCAAACAGTTGAAAATGTACAGTTACACACTTTGTGTCTCACCATATCTCTGAATTATACTTTGGTGCCAGTTCCAGTCCTAAACTAAAAATTTCTTCTCGTACCAGTTCTGGCTAAATTCAAGATCCTCTTCTATCATCAGTATCAGCCCTCATACCATCAGTCACTTAGACCACATCAGAAGGCAATGACTCCAGTCCACCTCCGGCTGACTGAGAATTCCATGGCAACAAAACTTTCCTCTTGATGACACAAGAACCTACAGTGACTCTGTAAGCTGGATTAAATAATCCTCATAATAATGCATATTTTCTACATTCTTCTTCTTCTTTTATTTAAATGTGGTCCCTTCATTTTTATATTTAGTTTACCCAAGTTTTCTTCCTTACAACATTTAGGGAGTTTCTTCCTGGATGTTATCAGAACACCATATATTTTGTCCCATACTTAGCAATTCTGTATGACATACTGTAGCATACCAAATACTGACTAAATAGTCAAGATACTGCACTAATTCCAATACATGTTTTGGAATGAGAAAGTTGCCTTTTATATCCCAGGCCAAAGTATTTCCTATTGTATCCTGTTGCATGACGCTGCACCTTTAACTTGGGTGCACTTTGTTGCAAAGACACTATCTTTGTCATCACCTACACCCCGTTCAGCCTGCTCACACTGGTGTCACATGTGTTTAATAAAACTTAATGTTTAATAGAACATTCTGTATCAGAGTCAGACCTTATTAGACCACTGACACATATGCACATGGACATGGGGTGCATGCCTGTTTTCAAAACTACACCTTGTATAGAAAATTCAAATCAGAATTCTATATACGTGTGCAACACTATACTGATACACACTAACTTGTAGCACAATGTGTTCTATTGGTTCAGATCTAATCATATCAACAATCATTAAAACAGGAGCTAATGGTTTATATAGAGAGTAAGTGTACACTTTATATGTTTTAGTCGAATCTTAACTGCTCTATCTGAATATTATATTTTAGATAGCAAGAGCGCAGATAGTGGTAAAAAAGGACTCTGTAAATTGTTTTGCATATGAAGCATAGCTCTGATGGGAATTTGATTAAATAAATTTGCCTGAACTGAATATATTTATCACAAAACCTTTCAGTCATATTTAGGACATGACAACAAATAGAAATTTTAGATTTAGAAATTTAGAAAGTTGAACGAGACAGATAAGCTAACTGAACACGCAGAACTCCAAATGTAGTCACTTGCATCCATATATTTTCTATCACTTGGTCAACCAATTAAAAAATAACAAGAACTGTTAGGTAAGTTAACTGTAATGACTATGAAAATGATTATGAATAGGAAAGTAGCAACTTTCCCAATGATTAAACAACCTAACCAATGAACCAAATCCTATGTCCAGCAAAACAGGGCAGCCATGTAATAATAATAATAATAATAATAATAATAATAATAATAAAATGATTAATAGTAGTATCCATTATTGTTATTCTTCTTCTTCTTCTTCTTCTTCTTCTTCTTCTTCTTCTTCTTCTTCTTATTATTATTATTATTATTATTATTATTATATTTGCAATAATAAAAATGATGCACACTTTACAATCAATAAACATGGATAGCAGAGTTGCTGCTATCCCCCTGCAGGACTGTTGCCACACAATGTTTTCATACTTCATTTCTACATTGCAGTATTTGCATAAGAAAATTAATTTAAGCCATGCAGAATGGCTTTAGTTGTCTTGGGAGAGAGCCTGCATTCCTCTGTATCATTTTCCTCACTGCTTTTTCTGTTCTGTGTCTGTGTGGTTTGTTAAAACAGGACTTTGGAAAAGCAAATACCTAAATTCTGGATTATTCATAAATCGTTGCTTGGTTTGTTTGATCCAAATCATTCTCATATATCTGGACATACAATATGTTTTGCATATGAAGGACTGAAATGGTTTAAGCTTGTTCATGGATCACATGCCTTCTGACTTTAATAGCCAAGTAAACCCTGTCAAACTCTATATGTGTTGATGGATTTCATGTAGATGTTCCAGCCCATAATTATCAACACACAACCTGACGCTGTTCAGCATTCAGCAGTTTGAAATGTACAACAATGCAATTCAAAGTTATGTAGGAAAATGTATTTCTAGTTAACAAAAGCGCATTTATCTTCAATTTGTAACATTTAAAAAATCTGCATTTGTCTGACACATTGAGGTTGTGATGGAGTCATTGTCCACATACAACTACATGCTTAAAACTTTATTTTATTATTTTTCTGTAATTATTTTATGTAAATATTTAGTTTTATAATTGTGCTGTAAAAAGAAACACTTGCATTAATTTATTATCCACAATAATAAAGCCATAGTCTCTAGGTGAACTGTTGAAGGATGAATGATGATGCTTAAGGGCATGACAGTGGCTCTTGGGTTTTGTAACCATTTTACTTTATTTTGGAATTGTAGACTGAACTCATATTACTACATGGCAGCTCAAATGCTTCCACTTCACAGAGGAACTGACTCTGCTGGATTACAAAGACTCAATTTGAATTCCATCGTTCATTGTAAGCATTTTTACAAAATGTGGACAATCATGTAAAGTATGATAGAAATACTAGGGGTGCTTCTTTTATAGCATAATAAATGTATTCATATTGAATCTAGCAAAACTGTTTACCCATTGCACATGCTTTGAATTTTACATGAAGCATCTATATATACAATATAAAAATTATTATATGATACACTGTCGATTTTGTTTTTAAAAAATGGAGAGGTCTATAATTTTATGGTAGGTACAATTTAACTGTGAGAGACAGAATCTAAAAATTACATTGTATGATTTTTAAATAATTAATTTACATTTGACAGTATATGAGAGAATAGAAAAACAGAACTTAATATGTAGATATAACATGTATATGAACTATATGTAGTTCATGTAGTTCTTGACCAAGTTTGCACACACTACACTCTCCTTCATACATATCTTCTCCAGATCTTTCCCCACTTCAATATGATGGAGTCTTCCTGTCCCCTATGCAAGAAAGTACCCCCAAAATATGATGTTTCCACTCCCATGATTCATGGTTGGGATGTTCTTCTTCCTCCAAACACGGTGAGTGTCATCTGACCACATAATGTTCTCCCATGCCTCCTCTGGATCATCCAGATGGTAACTGGAAAACTGCAAATGGGCCTGGACATTTGCTGGTGTGAGCAGAGGGGCAGGGGGTCTTTGCATGCCCTGCAGGATTTTAATCCATGGTGGCTTAGTGTGTTACTAATTTTCATCTTTGAGACTGTGGTCCCAGCTGTCTTCAGGTCATTGACCAAGTCAAATCAAGTCAGATTTTTTTATATAGCGTTTTTTTTTATTTTTACAACAATGCATTGTCCCAATGCAGCTTTACAATATTATATTATCTTAAAAGGCAAATCCCAAATTAGGCAAGCCTAGGGTTACTGAGGCAAGAAGAACTCCCCGAATATCCGTGGATGACCTAGATGTTAATTGAAATAGTTAAGTTGTATTACTAGTAAAGTTAAGTAAATAATAAAATGTAAAATAAATAACAAAATACATTTACGATAATGAGTCCTAAGTGGTAAGTCCATGGAGGAACATCATCTCCTGAAAACTGAACGATAGAGGTAGTTATTGTACTCTGGTGTGGTCTGGGCATGGTGGGAATGGTTACTGTTGATGAAAACCAGTAGAGTGATGCTGAAGTGTGTGGTGCTGGAACTGGCACTGGGACATCAGCTCAAAGAGATTAGAGAAAATGTAGTTACATACTGGTCAGGAGCACGTAGTCTAATAACAACCACTGATGACAATCACTGATGCCAGATGCAGCATGAAACTCCGGCAGCATTAACTATAGCAGCATAGCTATTAGGGGAAGAACCAGAGGGTAATACAGCCAAAAGGGAGTCAACCCAAGCCATGCGTCCCAGACTAAATCCAACCAAAAGTCTGGGTGTATAAGAATACTTTTAGCCAAGACTTAAAAATTTGGTGAATGTCCAAATCTCTAACCAAAGTGGTAAGTTTATTCCATAGTTGGGGGTTTTCTCCCTGCTGTAACACGTTCTCCTGTGTAGTTCTGGGCAGGTTCCTTCCCTTTTTCATAATCATCCTTACCCCACAAGGTGGGATTTTGCATGGAGCCCCAGTCCAAGGAACATTGACAATCATCTTGTGTTTCTTTTTACTAATAATTGCGCCAGCAGTTGTCGACTTCTCATCAAGCTGCTTGCCTATTGTCCTGTAGCCCATCCCTTGTCCCTGGTTTCCTTAGACAGTTATTTGGTCTGGGGCATGGTGGAGAGGTTGGAGAGGATTAGTGTAAATTATTGTAATTGACAGGTGCAATTAATACAGGTAATGAGTGCAGAATAGGAGGGCTTCTTAAATAAAAACTAACAGGTCTGTGAGATCCAGAATTCTTACTGGTTGGTAGGTGATCAAATACATATTTAGTGTTATTAAATATTCAAATGCAAATTAATTATGTCAAAATCTTACAATGTCATTTTCTGTTTGTTTTTTTTTAGATTCTGTCTCTCACAGTTGAAGTG
>JAUZST010000921.1:73031-88395 GCA_034779995.1 Parotocinclus haroldoi | reverse complement strand
TATATATACGTAGTATGAGTATTTATATTACTATTCAAACAAACCATGCATTTCAATAGTTCTGTATATTTTTAAGTATTATTATTCAAATGAAAAAGTAAATACCATACATCATGAAAGTACTCTTCCACCAAGGATGAGAGAGAATGTGCTTATTAAATTATACAGTACATAGATTAGACGTAATTGGCAAAGACTTAAAGTAGATAGGCTAATTATTATCCCAGCCCCTTAACTTACTTCTGCCCCAAATCAAGGCCACATCATGAATATATTGTGAATCTGCGCAGAAATCCTTAAAAACCAATCTAAGTCTTAATTAAATTTTGCTGTAAGAAAGTGCAAAGAAGCTCCTAATCCATTTCCATGTGGCTGGTGAAGGGTTATTAGTGGACGTTAATTTGTTTAGTTAGTCTTGTCTATAATGTGAAAGAGGAGGGCTGGGTAGTGCATACAAAAAGACCATTGAAAAAAGCAGGATTCAACTGGGTGTATTAGGCACGCTGGTGTATTTTGTCATTGAGTTTCTAATTTTATTCATGCATGACTTTGTCCCATTCTTGTCTCTTTCCGTAGATAGAAGGAGAGAGGATGATCTTCTAAGAAACACCTTAAGCAGGTAAGCTAGCTTTGTTCTAAACAAAATCTCTGCAGGGATCAGGTTCTTCATTGTGGACCGCTAATGACACCATACATGACAAAGGCATATTTTAAAAGTACAGCCCCATCTTCAAAAAGGGTGAAGCAAAACAGAGCAGAAGTATAGGGCCTATTTGGAGAGCTTTTCCAGTATGTGATCCATCTAAACAGCAATGTTGAAACAGCATGGCCTCTAGGCTTAAATCACCCCAGCATTGAAGCAGATATATGCAGAGAAATGTACAACAAAGATTATGGTTTTCATGCTAACAATTACGTTTTCTAATGATACTCTAGAAAAGGTGCTATTCATGACGGATACCACTAAGGGTAAAAGGAGATTGAGAGGAGGGAGAAAAAAGGGAGTGAAAAAAATAGTTGAGGGTACATCCTTGACTAAATCCTCTTTTCAGCATAATCCACCTCAGACTCTGTCTCTAAGCATTGGAGTGTGTTCCATCTGATCTCATCCCAGAGTCTCATTCAGTGGCAAGCTCACTGACTTGATTATGTTCCTGTTGTGGCAGACCTATTCACCCCTTTGAGCTTTTCCTACACACCTGGGATAAAAAGGGGGGATTTAAACAAGCCTGAATGGCTTAACCAGGTGTTGAAACAAATAATGGTTTAACATTGTAATTAAAATGGCATGAATATTGCATTGGTCCTGGTTAAAGGTCCCTCGTTTTGAATGACTTTTGGTATGCAATGGAAAACGTTGCTGAATAGTTGCTTTTTCTGATATACCAAAGGAAATATGGTATTGATGGTGAATTAGACCATTAACTATAACCCAAAAGAATAGGATTAGGTAATTATGTCTTTAGAGATTTGGAATTTGGAGATTAATCCATTCTCCATTTAAACAAATCTGTTTGAGGTGTGATGAATAGAAAGAAACTGATTTAATTTAATTATCCATATATTAAACTTCTAATGTAAAAAGCCTTATTTATTTGTTTATTATTTGCTCATTTAAGCATACAGATTGTAAAATCATAAGTAACACATTAACATGGCTTGTAAAATCCAAAAAAGAGCAAATTCAGCAATCTCTGATATATAAAAGTAGCAAGCATGCTTCAGTTCATACTGATGTGCTCATGGGCGAGGGTGAAGCTGAATTGCCAGCTGGGTTTCTTAGTATCTTGGCGCTCCTCAGCTGTGTTTAACAAGTTGATAGAAGAAGTAAGGGTCGCGTGTGGGGAAGTTTCCAAACAGCAGAGCAAAACTTCCTTGGGGCTCTTGGCTTGTACTGAGTGCCCTGTGGCCCCCTGTGGAGAGGGACCTAATCTCAAGCAATAAGTGAACCAGAGAAGGAAAATAAAATGCTGATTGCATGTGATTGGCAGACTGGATGGTTACCAGAGTAACTAGAAAATCAAATTCATCATAAAAATAAGGCCAGGGCCATTACGGCAAAAGCAAACTGAAATACTATAGACCAACATATAAATGCCTATATATAGAATATACTACAGCTGAGTGCAAAAATACAATGTGATTTTGCCCTTTAGTATGAACATTACCAGTGAATGAAACTTCTTTAAAGGTTTCTCTTGCTTCTTTCTGGCTACACAAATACATCTGCAGATATACAAAATGACAAAGTATTAAATAATTTTCCTACAGCCTATAATATGATGTATAATGTTCATTAGCTCCTAATAAGCACTTACATGCAGCCTGATATTAATCTGAACATTGGCCCAATCAGAAAATAAACCTGCACACACTTTCGCACATTCATTCAAATCCTATCGCACATTCTAATAACCTTAGAAATGGCAGTCGTATGTTGTTGGAATGTTGAAGGAAACCAGCTGATCTGGAAGAAACACACACTGACAGTAGCCAGGATGGACTAGACAACAGGAAATGTGTGAGGCAACAGTACTTTCCCATCTCTGTAACTCATGTTGCTTTTGTAATTTGAATCAGTTAGTATGTTCTGTACGGTTATATTTATGTTCCATTACATGACATGATGGTTTGGAAATGGGGAATATGATTTGCTAAGTCTTACCTGATAATTAAGTCAATGTAAGTATTTTTTACTGATACAGATATTCTATTTTGAAATCTACTTTATTACATGTTGTACTATGAGCACATTTGTGTATATTCATTCTGGGACCAAATTACTTGCCAGATCATGGCACACTCTGTTGTGATATGATGTGATGTTTCCTTACAGTATATATAATAAATTAAGTACTGTTTGTCTCATATATATATATATATATATATATACCAGTGAAGAACATCAAGATTTTTGGTTTAAATTCTACCATATGAGATAGGTACTATGCAAATACAAAAGTCAAAACTTAATATAGCTGTTACGTGATGGGTCAAAAAATCCACGGTTTGCAAGTGCCTGCATGATGCATAGGGTGACATTATTAAACTGAACTATCAATTACCTTATAAATAATAAAGATTAATCACTCATGCATTCCAGAGAAATTATTCAGACTCAAGGTTGTTCAGTCACATTCACAGCAAATTTCAGGTTGCTTCATGCCTTGAAAAGGTCACCCATAGCATGATAAAGTAAATTTATCACCATACAGCAACAAATATTTTCTACCTACAATGTCTTATTAACCTTTGTTAGGTACATCCAGTTTATTGCCTTCAGTATGAACTTTACATGAATGCTGAAATGGCACAGGAGATGAGATGCTGTATTCATGTACATTCATGTAGTCCATTATCTTTTGAAGCACCATAATTTTGGCTGATTAAAGTTTACACTCTAGTTATTTTACTTCAACTGTATTATCCTACATAGGAGTCATGTCAGTGGTAGTGCTGGTGTGTGATCTTCAGGGGATTCCTGAATTCATGCATGCAGTCAAACATTACTTGGGATGGGATGCCAGTCATCAACCAGGCCTCATAAAGGGTTTCTGTTGTATTGGCCAGTCACCCAGTTCAACCTCCTCTTGTTCAATCATGACCAGTTATGCCTCTGTGAGATCCCATAACCTGGATTTTAAATAAGACAATGACAGTAAGAATAAAATAGCATAACATTACCTTCATTAAAGGGTATTTACAGATTATAGAAACAGGTTTCTGTCTGAGATGTGTGCAACATAGGTTGTTGGAATGGATGAATTTGCTCTAACCTCGTTGTTATTTAGCTTGGACTTGTCAAAATGGATTTGCATCCTCTTCAAGACAGCCCTGTTTGTGTAAATGTTTTTGATATTACCTTATTTTTTAGCCATTGTCAGAAGGTCTGTGTATGATCCATGCAATTAACTAGAAATAAATTTTTCTGTATCCATATTTTAATTCTGGAGCTGGACTGTGTTATTCCTTGTCAGCTGATTAAAAGTAAGTAGACTAAATACATGTCAAATATATGTTTAGTTCCTGACTGTTAATTCTTGACACCCAATGTTCAAAGATTGGGTGTTCTGGAAGGTGTAACTGTCTAAAATGGCACCATACCATCATTTCCTGCTTTCTAAGTGGTTGTTTTTATACTTCAGCCTTGTATTTAGTAAGAGAATGCAGCTCAGTGTGTTTCAGACTGAGTGATTGTCAGTCAAGAATGTTCCACTTGGCCATGAGCATTTCTTTTTCCTTCACACCTAATTTCATTCCATCATTCTGGTTCAAGTTAATCATTGTCCTTTAATTTAATCCTATTAAATTAAATACACTACAAAGACAAGATATTTAATGTTCAAACGAATAAAATGTATTGTTTTTTTTTTTTACAGAGGTTCACCACTGAGACTGAGATGGACTGACTGAGTTCACATTTCAAATTGTTTGTGGAAATCATGGACGTTGTGTCCTCCGAGCCAAAGAGGAACAGGGCTGCCTGGATTGTTATCAGCGCAAAGTTCAAAAGTCAGCATTTCTGATGGTATGAGGGTGTGTTAGTGCCCATGGCATGGGTAACTTGCACAACTGTGAAGGCACCATTAATGCTGAAAGGTACAGGTTTTTGAGGCAACATATGCTGCCATCCAAGCAACGTCTTTTTCAGGGACGTCCCTGTTATCTCAGCAAGACAATGCCAAGCCACATTCTGCACGTGTTAGAATAGCATGGCTTTGTAGAAGAGTAAACGTAGGCAGAGATTAAAAGATTGTGGGTACTAGACTGGCCTGCCTGCAGTCCAGACCTGTCTTCAATTGAAAATATGTGGTGCAACTGAAGCAACTGAAGCAAAAATGGTAAAAAAAAATCCATCTACATTGCATCAACAATTAGTGTTGTCGGTTCCCAAATGCTTTTTGAGTGTTGTTAAAAGGAAAGGTGATGTAACGCAGAGGTAAACATACATCCCTGTGTTGATTCCTGGCCTGAATTGGGCTTGTGTGGAGTTTGCACGTTGTACCCATGTATGATTAGATCCAAATCCAAATCAAATCCAGTATGCCTTTGGTAGTATCCAGTTGTTGAGAATTTTATAATAATATCTGAATGAATGAGTGCAGGTGAATGTAAACAAAATGCATTCAGTTTACAAAAGCATGCACATTGCTATACACACACATTCTTGGAAACATCAGCATCACAGAGTGTGCAAAGTGAATTGGCTCAAATGGCAGAACACTGAGAGCATTGGGCACACATGAACTTCCCATCAGCAGCAGTGGAAGGATGAACTGAAAAGACAGCGCAGCAGCATGCACCTAGCTTCTTTAGTGTAGCACAAATCGAGAAAGGTTACAGTTTGATGCTGAGCCAACATGAAAGTCCTTTCTCCCAGGCAAGAAGTATGAAGCGCTGGCTCGTCACAGTGGCTAAATTCTAAAAACTCTAACATAATGGCTAAATGGGGAGGACATGGCTGCACCATGGACCCTGGCATAATTAAAATAGGCTACTATGAGATTAGGGAAAAGAGATTGTGATTAAAGTCAGTTTAATCCCAAGATCCCAAGCATAATAGGTACAAAAGTGTAAATGTACAAATGCGTTTCCAATGATGCATTCATCTCCCCTGAGAGGTCTTTGTACTTAAACTATACAGTGAGCATCCACACAGTAGCCGGAATGAGAATCAAATGGCAAGCAGAGATTGAGCAGGAATAAGAGACACTCAGTCATTTTAATTTTGGGCACTAATATCATGTCAGTGCTGCTATAAACATTCACTTGTGTTATTTCCAGTCAATTCACCACAATTACAGCACAGCAATTAGGGACGTTGGTGAGTTGGACAATGTGAGCAGCCATGTGTACCTAGATACCTAAGAACCTGAATTTCATGCCAAACACATGCTCTTGGCTTTGTGATCATCAGTAATTGATCCAAGCCGTGCAGCGTGTGCAAGGTTTTGTTGACATGTCAGTTGCATACTCTACTCTGTCTCTGAGCCTGAACACTATGTATGCTGTAGATGATGGTCCCCTTTGTCTGCCATCACAAGGCCTTCCTGTTTTTCAATGGCATATGAATAGGTCTCTCCAGCTGTCATGCAAAACGAGCGCATTTCATTACAAATAAATTTATCTAATCTTAATACTATCACTTTTTCCTTCCCTCCACCCCACCCCTCCCTAATAATAATTATTTAAAGCTCCAGGCAACAATCTATAGCTCTCCTAAAACAAATAAACAGTAGGTGTTCCACATCATTTGTGGGAGAGCTGATTTTTTTTTAATCGAAACATCATTAATATCATGAATCTTTTATGCAGAGTTTAATGTAGTTAGATAGGTCTGTCCAACATTTAAAATGCAAACGGCTACACTTGATTACCTGTCATTTTGCGACAAGTGAAAATTTGATTACCGAAGAAATTATATATTTAACAGCCCAGAAACGACCCCATCCGGATTCAATGTGTGGAAAATAATATGCAATAAGATTTAGATTTTTTTAAATCCAGTCTGTCAATTGTTTTGTTTGGCAATTTATGTCAGTAAAAGCAAATTGGTATTTACAGAATAAGAATGTGCCACATATTCATATTTCTGATTTGATTACTACTTACTGTCAGTGCTTTAGTAAGCAGATGAATCTTTTTTCACACTCTATACCTTAAGGAAAATTTAGATGCTGGTCATTGCAGGCTGATTATGAGACGTTTAATCAGCTGGTGATTAAATGAACAGCCTAAATTTGTGATCTGTGTCAGCAGAGCTCTCCATCATTATGTTTATTTTCAGGTGGAGCAGACTAGACGTTATAGGTGAGCTCTGCTTGCCCCAAACACCCACGTGTAGTTATTTCCTGAAGGTTTTGCTTTGAGAGTACTTCAACATCTTAGTTGCTACAGAAAGGGCTGGGCTGAAGTGGATCCATGATGCAAATTACAGTTCAAGGGGTAACTCTTCATTCTTTATTCGCTTAGCTTGCTATTGTACAGTCAAAAGCAGCTGTGAAAGGTTGATATGTGCCTAACTAAGCCAAAGTGGGTTAAGGCCCACTGATCTTGAGCTAACTTTATAGGATCTTAATGGTAAATGTTGTGTAAGTTTGTAACTTTGTAATGTAACATAGCTACATTAAATGAACTGCTTCCAAGTTCAGGTAGTTTTTAGTAAACGACATACAATTCAGCACATGAACTATTGATTGCTAAATAAACATAAATAAACATTAATAACATAAATTAAACAACAATGAATAAATTTTGATGATGATTCTGTACTCCAAATGAACCCAGAGTTTATCCCATGTACAAACGCAATTATTGCAGTGAAATATGAAAGAACCCAAAGAGCGAATTTGCTTATGTAATTAGATTAAGAGCCTGATCAATGTAACATTGATAATCTCCAATAACAAAATGCATTAAATCCTATTAATGTCACCTTAGTACACAAAATGCAAAACATTGTCCCACAGTTTACTGGAAATACAATCACATTCCTTTGACAAGCCAGTGCATTGCTAAGCTGGCTAAAAAGCACAAAATATTAAGATGACTACCTTGATGTCTTTCATTCTTTTTCTTTTTACTGGTGTTCCCTGAAGACTAAGAAAAGGATGCACATGGGAAAGGACTCATCAGGTCCTCAGTCGAGGTGTCAGCTTCTGAGGATTTGACTGATAAGGTAATATTCTGGCATGTTCTCGTGTAAGCAACATTTTAAAAACTCATTTGTCAAAGTCAATTCCACTGTAATTCTTCTTATGCCTGTCACTCTTTTCCATGGAACTTTCATCTCCAACACCTCCTGTCACTGCTTAAAGAGTCACAGTGAAAAAAACACCCTTGACAAGGCTGGCAGGCATCAGCTTTTGCAAAGCCACTTAACGGAAGGCAACATGCCCCCAGTGGATATGATGAGGCTTAAATTGTCTACACCTCTGCTTCAGCAACCTAAGACTGTGCTACACAGTTAATGTCCTTGACTGAGCTGTACTGTCAACGAGTGCATGATGGCACATCATACAGTTTACTATTGACCCTTGCAAAACATCTTTCCAGTGGTCGTTGGTTGTAATGGTCCGAATGTTGTACTTATATGATCATTGGTAGCACTGTACTTATTAAAATCCCTGTCAAACATGTACTAATTTGTTTTATGCTAATACTAATCTTAACATGATCCAGCCACAATAGGCATTAGATTATATTTTGAAATGTAAATAAAAATTCACACAACATCAAAAATCTATGTGACACATCACTTTCAGATGTACATTGTAGATTCCATACAGAGAATTTTACTTGACTGATAAATATGGACTGATAGTTTTATGTACCTTAAAACCATCACAACCACCCACCCAGTTGCTTGCCACTTAATTTTAAATATGATCATTATCCAGGTAGAATTGCATTCTCCATCTCACATCCAATGCAAATTTTTTTCTCTTGTGCCATCAAACCCAATCACATATTGATACTTTTTCAGAAACTATACACATGAATACAGACTCTATAGGACGTGTAGGTCAGTGAGACTTTATAACTGATTAATAGCTACATTAGCAGATAATATCCACTGTATTCTTGTGAGATGCCTATAATGTTTTAGTAGTTTTATGTAAAAAATAGGCTGCAGTCATGGTTATTATGGAAATGATCTTTGAATAACAGCCCCTGTCCTCTCAGGATGTAAAATGCTTTGCTAATTAATCCAAGCATAGCCCTTTGCTTTCTCTGATTTGTGAGTCAGTGGTTTCAAGTAAAGCATTGGTTAGGCATGGTCCACTCTTTCAAATGGGCGTGTTAACATAAACAACGCAGTGGACATACAGTAAATCTGGTTTTACGATAAACAAGTGATCAAAGGGCATATCCAAACGTGTAAAGACTCTATACCCCCCCCCCCTTTTTTTTTTTGGAAGAAGAAGGGGAGTAGAAAGAATGCACAGTGGTTTCTAGGGGATACGAATAAAAAGCTTTCGGAAATGCAGTGTGGAATTGAACCGAAGGGGCAGCTTCTGAGAGAAATTCCCCCTGTAGCTTTGGGAGTGGAGCAAGGAATAGCCATGGCTCTTCTGATCACACAAAGGCAGGAAAGGAGAGAGAGCAGTCTGCTGCCAACGGGGGCTCTCCCACACCTCCTTTAATGAATTTAATTTATTAAACACAAAGAAAGACGGCAGACATCTAAACTCTGACGCCTCTATCTGACCTTTCACCTTTCTGTCTGTTCTAAAAATCCTTCTTTATACTGAATGCATTTGCACACTTATATGACAATGGCTGACACTCTTTCTATATTTAAGTAGTGTCAGACCCTTGTCTAAAAAGAACTGATTCAGAATACAAGACAAAGTAATTTCAATACTTTAAACATACAGCTTCGTGTAAATGTTTGCACATCACCAGTCAAATTGTATGTTGTTTCTACAATACAAGAAAAATCAATGTACCTAACAAAGTAAAATATGATTATGATTTCTCTAAATTTAAATGAACCATTAACAAACAAATTATGCTCTGAGACCTTGAAAAAACACTGGTCAATCATCTGGAAAGGAATTTTTTTTCTTTTTCAATTTAACCAAAATTATATGGTCAGGCCACAGGCTTGGGTTCAGAGGTCAGATCTCAGAGGGCATAGGTGTGCATGAAAACTGATCATCAGACCAGTGCTGGGCTGGGTAGGGTCACATTTGTAACTCATAATTTAATATACATGATATACCTCTGATACACCCCACATCCGGTATACCTGTATGACGACCAACCTGGCCGGAAGACACCCCAGCACATGAACCTGGGTTCTGGACAGCCTGGAACCTGGACAGCTAAAAGTCTTACACATTGATATATGCAATGTGAATTCTGTCACTAAGCATACCATAAAATGCATATATAGCACACTAGTAAAATACAAAATCAACAGAATGAATACATATACACACATATATAACACAGTATATATAGCTTCTACAGTCAGGATAATACAATATAGCACAAGTACAAGTAAAGTAAAGCAAAGTATAGCACGAGTACAAGCAACATCAAATAACTAGGTATGTTCACATTTGTTTTTCCCTTTTATAAAAGTATAAAACATCTGATACATCATCTGATTCTGTTACTTGGTCTGGATACTCATTTCACCCCTAATAGAAGTACACTTTGATATACATTCACGGACATAAAAAAATAAAATAATATATATGACTGCTAGATATGCCTTCATGACATATCTGCATATGGATCAATAGATCATCCATACTTGTAGATTGCCGAAGCTGGTCCGTGAAATTGTTGATTGGTGAGAATAATTAGGGACAGGCCAAGGAAGTGGCACGCTTAGAGTGGGAGAGCATTATCCCACTGAAAAACTCAGTCTGGTTGCCCTGCCATGAGAGGCAACAAGTGGCTGCAGGATGTCCAATACATATTGCTAAATTGTTAGTGTCCCTAAAAATCAAATGCAATGGCTCGCCAGATCATCACAATAGCTCTATAGAATTAAATCTCTCATCACGACATCTCTTTATACTTGAGACCGCGGCCATTTTCAAATCTGAAACAGAATCTGGATTTGTTGTTAAAGCCAGTATTCCAAGTTTCAGCACTACAGCACTGCAAACAATAATTTGCACATCTACCTGAGGCATAACTGCATGCCAAGTTTTGCAGCAATCTATCAGTGTGTGTTATTTTTGTTATCAGTTATTGTAGTTATTAGTATTCAATGTGTATTCTATGAATATGTTATTATATTTAGGCAAACAGGGGCAGTGTGATGGTTAAAAGAATATTTTTTTATAGATTGAGATGTGAATATACAATATACAATATACAAATAGGACCTGATCAAGCATTGTAGATCAGTAACTCTAATTCAAATACTAGGTATCAGAACAGGAACTTCCTGCATATAACCATTAGGAATCACTCATTTGTTCATGATACATGCCTGCTTAATCAGTTACATTTTGACATTTGTTTATAAAGGCCAAGAGCATAAGCTTAAGCTGAACCCCTGTGATCTTTGATCTGCAAAAAAACGCCATTTAACAATCGCCAAAGGCAAGGGATTACTTTGACAAAGTTTGTTAAGGACTAAAATACAGAGTTACAGTAAAAATATCTCATGATAACTATATCCAAAAGCTGCATTGACTCCTCTGGGCTCAACAATGGATCATCACAGTGGAAATGTGTAAAATGTATTTATTTCTATCTTTCTTTAAAAAAAAATGAATGCTGTGTACTCTGGACCAAAGACCTAAAGGGTCGTTCAGACTCTTATCAGCAAGCACAAAAAACAGAGTTTGTCATGGTATAGAGCTGTGTCAATGACTCTGGAAAATGTCATTTACACTTCTGCGATGGCAGCATTAATGCAGAAAAGAACATGTAGCTCTCAATGCAACACATTACTTTTCATGGGATATCCAAGCATTTTTTCAACAAGACAATGTTATCTGTATGCTGCATACATTACAAGGACATTGCTGTGGGAGAAGGGACTATGGGTAATGGACTGCTCTGCACACAGTCCTGACCTATCCCCAGTGGATATTGTGTGGAGACTTTTGAAACAAAAATGGAATGAAAACACGACTTGACATACTTAGCATATTGTAAGTGGTAAATGCTTTACTGTCCCAACTTTTGTGGAATGTGCTACAGGCCTGACAAACAGCAATATATGTTTATTAACAACTGAAATGAAGTTGCCCAGATAAAATATGAAATATTTCGTGTTCGTACTGTCAACAATGACATGAAAGTCAAAGTGAATATAAGAAACATTGTGTATTTTTTAAATGTCAAAACTTTTTTGATTTTGTTGTTGTACATCAGTCTGGCTAGTACAATTGAACATTAGCATTCAAGTACAAAAGTTGTATTGCAGTGTTAAAATGCTATTTGTCAGCTGAAACCTAGTGGTTAATACGTAATTTTCTGCAAGCTAGCAACATTGTGTCTGTAATGTAAACAAAGATCAAATAACATTGTACTTCACTTTAAACTATGCATTATCACTTTTTGTGATTTTCTGCAAATTACCTTTTAGGATTTTACATAAATATAGCACTGCATAGCTTTCAGATTTGAGGTAAATTTGCCAAATGCTTGAGTGCTCTGGAATGAAGCCTCCCGGATTGATGATCATCTTCCTAAAAATACACTCCGTCTGTATTCTTCCTGTAGTGCCCTTCTGGAAAGGGAAAAATGAAGAGAAGGGGGGACTATTTTTCTGTCTCATATCTGTGCTCTTCGGATAAACTCAGCCATTACTCAGTGCCAAGGAGAGGCCTGCTGGGGGAAAAAGCTTCTAGTGTGAAGATGAGGGAAGAATCTGACAGACAACTATCTAATAAACTCAGGATTGAACCAATGTTAGAAGGAAAGCATGAATCTATCTGTGGAGCAATCTCTGTAGATTCCCTGGCAAAATCAATGTAGTGTCGTAAAGAATAAAAAAATTGCAATTTGATGTGTGTCAAAATTTACAACATGGACTAGACGCTTACCCTTGTAAGTTTTTCACATTGACCAGAATGCTCAAGTGAATAGCCAGGATCAATTCCGGGAGGGTATGACCAGTGCTTTCACAAACATGTACTTCACTTGATATGTGTAAAGTATTAATTTTTTCGTAATTTTCCTTTATTGTAATTCAACATTTGTATATATTGTATGAGAAGAAATAGCAGCACAGCATCAACAACCAAGCAAACAAGCGGTTAGAGCTGTCATCTTACAGCACCTGGTTTGATTACACTGATTTTCTCCCATATTCCAAAGACATGTGAAAGGTCAGCTGGTCAAACTGAATGTGTGTATGTGACCAGGCATTTGTTATACTTGTAGTGACCATTTGTCTACTGAATGGATGAAGATAAATGAATGAGTGATAACCTTTACAAGCAGGTTCACAATAAATTGATACCAGACCACTGTCTAATTGTACAGGGATTAATAAACAAGTGTAAGTATGAAAACATCATAAGTCACTGCGAATAAATGTTGAACCTCACTATTATCAGTGCATAGATCCCATGGATTACCATAGAAATTCTATAAATAAATTCTATAGACTTAAATATAAATATTATATTCAATACAAATACTATAAATAAATAAATATGAGGCCTATATAAAGGTGCACATTTAACAAATCAAAAATCAACCACCTCTATCATGCAGGAAGTGCGAAAATTGAGGCATGAGTGGACCTTGACTCATAGCCTCTGTGTTAACACCTTACAATGGCTTTTTGCTTGCTCTGATGAAACGGCTCAGCCATTATTGTTTGAGCAGTGAACTTGGTGATCCATTCAAACAAGATTGTGCGATCATGAGACCATGATTGCGTACAGTGGCTTCGGAGAGTACTTGCCTTGTGACGAACATTCAGCCAACGGAAGTCATCTGATCATCTACTTTTCTGCTAATCACATACAGAAGGGCCAAAGTTCTTATGCTTGAGGCTGTTTCTTCCCATACCACCTGAGTAGATTGAAAGACATTTCTCCTCATTAGGTCAGCTGGTGTGCCAAAACAAGAGTCCTCTAAGTAATCTCTGAAAACAGGAAATAATTGGCAGCTTGTGACACCCTCGTTATCACGGCACTGATAATTCTATCCCCACTGCCCTCATTAGAGCTGACAAGTCATGCAGCGATTAAAAATCGGAATGCTGCAACAACAGTGTAAGCATTAGGATCAGTGACTACTTTAACTCCCAGTGACAAGGAAAGCCTGGCCAATGACTCCTTTTCAGTCAGTGGGGAAGCTTCAGCCTCACTGACTACCAGCTATCCAAACTGACAGCTCTCTCAAACAGGGGAACAGAGGAGAGAGGGGACGCCAGTCCACTAAGGAGCTGGGGGTGTGTTTGTGTGTGTGTGCTGGTAGTGGTGGTGAGTATAGGGGCCCATAGATTTTCATGTTTTCCTCTCTTCTCTGTACAAGCTTAGTCACAATCCACTGCTGTGAGGAAAAAAAATTAAAAATGGAAAATCCTTTGGCAAGCAAGGCTGCAGAACACGCTGGAAGACATACCAACAACCTTGAGTGAAAATGTTTATGCCATATGTTGTTTTCTCAATCTGTTATTCAACAAATATTAATGTAGACAGTGGAAAACAAGGCAGGAGCAGCTTGGGTTCATCCCAGGCAGCACTTGCTGGCATAGAGCAGATAAAGAGTCATGAAGGACTTATTTAAGTGATCAGTGACCAAGATGGATGGACTCAAATTAATCATCTCTGAAGGTAGCGTGCTGGAAAATCTTTTTGTATGCAGAATGACTTACAATTCACTTTCAAAATGGACATGCTTTCCAACATGATGAATTGAATTAGTCAAAGCAAAATGGTCATTTGGTGTTACTGAGCAGGTTAGACAGTATTTTTCTGTGGGTGCATGTTTGTTTTCTATGAGATGATAAACATAGAACTCATCTACTCTCTCACCTGTCACTCACTGTATATCCTGACAGTTCAGAGTCAGCATGGTGCCAGGCCTGGCGTGCTGGGCATGCAGGCCAAGGTGATGGATGACTGGGGTAGTGCCAGTGGAGAGCAATCTCTCTGCCCATATGGACTGGTGATGGTAGCAGGAGGCGAATGGGTTATGGCACTCTGAGTACCAGCAGTGCTTTGGCCCGCCACCAGGACCTGTCATCACCCCCACTCTCACCCCAGAGAGAGCGAGAGTAAAAACAACTGCCATTATCCACCATTAAGACTAAAGTAGGCTTTTGCTATGTATAAAACAGCAAATATATTGCTGTTTTCCATGTTATCTGCACAGGAATGACAATATAAAGTGCATAGTAATTCAATATTTCACTCTCTTGTGTTTTAAACAGTACAGATAGCAAAAACTGGAAACCTTATGCTTTCTGTTCAAGCAAAATGCATATGTGAGTAAGTAAGGCCAAGTGCCTTGCACCAGAGGCCTGGTAGATTGTGTGTGATAGAAAATAAAATGAAATTAGAGCAAGGCCTGGCATCTGTGTGGAGATTTATGGACTTGGATGTAACTCTGAGTCTGTGTATAAGTGATTTATAAAATCCTTTTACATTTGTGCTCAAAGAAAAAACATCCTGGCACCGGCAATCTGCAATGGAGACCAGACTAGGCTATGAAGCACCATATATATATATATATATATATATATATATATATATATATAGTCAAAGCAAAATGGTAATTTGGTGTTACTGAGCAGGTTAGACAGTATTTTTCTGTGGGTGCATGTTTGTTTTCTATGAGATGATAAACTGAGAACTCATCTACTCTCTCACCTGTCACTCACTGTATATCCTGACAGTTCAGAGTCAGCATGGTGCCAGGCCTGGCG
>JAUZST010000921.1:31680-59797 GCA_034779995.1 Parotocinclus haroldoi | reverse complement strand
TGTGTGACTGAAGAAAACAAGGGCACTCTGTGTTAATAACCAATGCAGAAATTTAAGTAAGGGGTCACTCATCCCTGCAACTGTATTTTAGGAACAATCTTTTGATCATTAAACCATCTTGTCTTATTTGTTGATTTAAATGTATATATCCAACCTCCTTTGTTCATTGATCTATTCTCTGCAAACTGTGATGTACACATTTTTGCATTTTGGCCTGTGCTATTGGTCATCTAGAGTCTCCTTGCTGGTAGTTGGCCTAGGGAGCCTGGTCTTGACAGTTGCTTTCATCTACAAGATGGCCTGCAAAAGCATCAAAAAACAAGATGTGCCCATTTGCACCATTGAAGACCCTATGCCCTGCTGGGTTAGCAGGCACTCCCTGGCACCAACACAAAGTCCAATCACTGATGCTGGTTTGACATGTCATTCTGAAGACATAATAGGGTTTACACACAAAATACCAAACTAGTGAAAGAACCAAGTGTGAAACGTGAAAATGCATAATACTGTCTGGAAAATGAGACTGCTTTCAGTGATTATAACCCTCCATGGTTGGGGGGGGGATTCTTGATATTAAACAGTTAGACTTATAACCCCAAATTGAATGAAGTTGGGACATTGTTTAAAACAAATAAAAATACAATACGATGATTTGCAATTCCTTTTCAAACCATATTCAATTGAATACACTACAAAAGTACAAAGACAAGATATTTAATGTTCAAACAGATAAACTTGATTGTTTTTTGCAAATGTTCACTCATTTTGATTTTGATGCCTGCAACACACTCCAACGAAGTTGGGACAGGGGCATGTTACATCACCTTTTCTTTTAACAACAGTATGTGGGAAAAAGTGTTTGGGAACTGAGGACACTTTTTTAATTGTTAAAGCTTTGTAGGTGGAATTCTTTCCCATTTTTGCTTGATGTACAACTTCAGTTGCTCAACTCCCTTATTGTAAATACATTCCATAATGCGCCACACATTTTCAGTGGGAGACAGGTCTGGACTGCAGGCAGGCCAGTCTAGTATCCACACTCTTTTACTATGAAACCACACTGTTGTAACACATGCAGAATGTGGCTTGTCATTGTCTTGATGAAATAAGCAGGGACGTCCCTGAACAAGTTGTTGCTTGGATGGCAGCATATGTTGCTCCAAAACCTATATGAACCTTTCAACATTAATGGTGCCTTCATAGATGTTCAAGCTATCTGTCGGAAATATAAGAGAGTTGTTGAAAAATGTCTTTGCTTCAAATTGCTTTGTTAAAAATACTATTTCAAGATGTATACAGTTGTTAGTGCCTGAAGGAAGAAATATTCATAATTGTGAAGTACACACTAGGTGGAATGTATTTACGTTAGAGAACACGTGCAGTTTTCTGACCGAATGACCAGTTAGACCAGTATAGAAATATACAGCTTAGATTGTTAACGTTTTATTTGTATTTGATGTATTTTACAGGCAACCTGTTTAATGAAGAATTTTGAGGAATTTTATTGCATCAGTCACGTTGCTATACACTCGCTCCGTTGGTGGCATGAAAAGCGAGAAGGAGCTTCCGCTTCATTATCCATGCCATGGGCACTAAAACACACCCAAACCATCAGAGATGCTGGCTTTTGAACTTTGCGCTAATAACAATTCGGAAAGTGGTGTCCCAGATAAGCCAGCAGTGTTTCTGGGTGTTGTTGATATATGGCTTTTGCTTTGCAACTTGCACTTGTAGACTAAGTGATGAACCGTGTTCACTGACAATTGTTTTATTAAGTTTTCCTGGGCCAATGTGGAAATAACCATTAAAGAATGATGTTGGTTTTTAATGCAGTTCTGCCTGAGGGATCAACGGTCACGGGTATTCAATGTTGGTTTTTCGGACTTGCCACTTACTTGCAGAGATTTCTCCAGATTCTCTAAATCATTTGATGATATTTTGAACCATAGATGAGGAAATCCCTAAATGTCTTGCAATTGCATGATGACAAATGTTGTTCTTCAACTGTTGGACTATTTGTTCATACAGTTGTTCACAAAGTCGTGAACCTCACTCCATCGTTGCTTGTGAATGACTGAGTCTTTTGGGGATGCTCCCTTTATACCCAATCATGACAATCACATGTGGAATGTTCCAAACAGGTGTTTTTTTGAGCATTCCTCATCTTTCCCAGTCTTGTGTTATGCCTGTGCCGACTCTTTTTGAACATGTAATGAGTATGAGTAAATGAGTATGAATATTTGCAAGAAACAATAAAGTTTACCCATTTGAACATTAAATATATTGTCTTCATAATGTATTCGATTTAATATGAGTTGAAAAGGATTTGCAAATCATTGTGTTTTGTTTTTATATATCTTTTACACAACATCCCAACTTCATTGGAATTGGGGTTGTATAATTTAGAGATTCCAGGCTTAAAATCTGTAATGCATATTTTAATCAACTTTGAAAAATAGGTATTTCTGTATTTCTTCTTTTGCCATAGGGATATAGGATGTGGAAATGCTCAGTTTGTTTTCAGCAATCAATAGAAGACTGTGAAACAAATGTCAGGAATTTGATGTTTATGGCAGTATGTGTAGCACTGGAAGTTTACGCCAGACCACTGATTACCAAGTGCTCCTTTTCCTTTCACTGAAAGCTCCTGCTCTGTAATTATCATGACAGGTACTGATTCTGTGTCTGCTTTACAAACCAAAACCCTCTCTAAACAATTAGGGCAGTGTGATGAATCTGTAAAGCTTTAAATGGCCACAGTAATTGCTTTGCACAAACAAAGTTTAACACCACACGCTAACCTTTATGTCCTTGTACTTTTATTACAGGGTGCCTGAGATTTTAAAACCACGCAAACAAAATCAGGATCATTATACCTGAGCCAAAGAGAGAGCAAGACAGAATAAATGCACAATGTTGATGTGATGCAAAGTGTCAGATATAATTTTGCACTTTCTGGCATGGCTGCATCTCTGCATGATATGTTCTATTTTTTCTGGAGCTGAGCCAGGCCTGTCTGTTGAGTTGGAAGAGTTTTTTGGCTTTGGGATCATCTCCAAAATCTCTAGAGGAAATCCTCTATATTGAGTCCTAGAACCATATGGACTTCAGGGACAGAGCTGCAGGTGAACATTTCCCCTTCACCTTGCAAATACAAAATAACTTAATGGCCGATAAGTGTTAAAACATTTAAAAAAATATTATGTTAATGTACTAGTAGTAGAGTTGTGCTAAGTCAGCTACATGACGACTGTAATAATCTCTTCATAATCGCACATCAGTCAAATCAGAACCTGCAGAGTTGATCTTAATATAGTGTATTCAATTAGAGCTAAGCCAGTCTCTGCTAAATTAAACAAACCCTGCCACAGAGGATGCAAATGTTCTCCTTCTGACTTATGACAACACCGACTAGCGAAGATGTGCTACCGCAGTAACTGATCATCTGACTTATAAATTCGCCTGGTGATAGTTATATCTTTTCATAGAAGAAAAAAGTTAGATTTGTGTGTCCAGTTATTTAATACTGAGATAGGCCAAATGTAAGATCATACAGACCTAAGATCTAATAGTGAAATGTTATATTTATATACAGGACACTTATCTTTCAAAGACATGTGGGGGTGTGTGTAATCTTCAGAGTAAAACCATAGGTCTACAGATGTTTTCAAGATTATTTTTTTCTGTCAGTAGCATATTATCCCCTGTAGCAAAATCTCATTAAAGAGCAATTTACAGAGCTGCACTGATGTTGCCATCAACCAAAAATTGACGGCATTAATCAAAAAAAGGGGGGGGGGGCAGAAGTAAACGTGGAAATGATACCACAGCAGAACTTAATATTTGCTTGAGAATTACTAGAGGAAAACGACGATGATAATATTATCAATAGCAAGAAGCAAGATATAGCCATTCAGGCATTTCTGGGGCACATTAGCGCCCCCATACTGGAGCAGTTTAGGGAATAGAAATGGGTAAAGCAGTCGGGCCGATGTTTTGTTTGAAACGTATACAAATGTACAAAACTGTTGCAGCCGCGGATGATGTTTCTAAAGCGTCGTCTGGTAGTGTTAATTAAGGAAAAGCCCTTTGAAGCACAACTCAGGCACACCGGGAAACGTGTGCTTAAGCAGTTTGTGCAATAGACTGAAATGCATTAGAAGCCTTTTAAACCTTATAAAAGCCCTTCGATACCTTGGCATGGAAAAACCTGGATGCGTCTTGTGCGGGCTACGAGCGTCTCGAGAGGACTTTGAGGCTTAAAACAAACCTCCCCACCTACACACACACATCTTGATAGTCTGGAAAGCTGGCACGATGGGAATCATTCTTTCGAATGTGTGCCACGGCATTCCAGGACTCTGCACAAGGTTTCAATAAAACGCTGAAGTTTATGACCAACGGAATCTGCTGTTTACAGCTCTGAGATATTCATGTCAGACTCCCGTAATCGGGCACATAATTTGTACTTGGTACGTTTAATGATGGTAAAATATGTAATACACGTAAATAAATAAAACCAAATAAATATAAGTAAGTATAAGTATAAGACAAGTAAACCGAGGATAACATTTTGCTTTACTTTAAATTGCATTTATGCGTATAGGCTACACGGCCCCATATTTTATTTTAAGCCATATGATAAGATTTAATCACATCTACCACATATTTAAAGTGTTTATTTAAAGATTGTTTTGTAATGATGATGATTTTTTTTTACACACAGGGGGATCTTATAAAGCTAAACAAACATTTTACAGACTTTGACACTTGCAGTGAGCATATTTAACTGTGCAAAAATAAAATGTTTAAAATAGTCCTGGGGTCTCGTAGATTTTCTACAAGCATATCAGGTAAATACATACTAAAATATATTGTTTTCTTCTTTTTTGTGTTGCTCTAAAACAATATAATCAGTAACAACAACAACAACAACAACAGCAACATCAATATATGAATAATTACATCAACATCATGATCCTAATAATCATCATCTACAACGACAACAACAACAACAGCAACAACAACAACAACAATAATAATAATAATAATAATAATAATAATAATATGCATTATTGTTTTAATACATATACTACTTATTTGTATAACTATATATTGAAATGTATTTTTACATGAGTAAATACAGTTTTATATCATTGAGAAGTTTGTGGTCTAGCTCTCAAATAAGCCAGCTGACTTAATTGTCACTCTCAATTCCACTAGCACTACGGACTTTCCACCAGTAACCGTCAATTGTATTTTGTGTCCCAGTGAGCAGAGGAGGTCCACCAATTGCTTGAAATTGACATGTTAGTAAAGACCACGTGTAGATGTTTGAATTGTACCAGGTAGCTTACGGTTCATTTCGGAAATACAATATGTTCAGTATGTTCTGTGCCTACTTTATTTCGGAATAAAAGTCACGTTGTATAGCAACACACAGGATTTATAAAATGAAAAGCACTGAAGTCACTGATAAAGCTGCCAACTCCTACCGAAAATCACTGGATGTTATTGAAAGTTCTGTGGATCTCAGTCGGTTCGCAAGACGCTCACATCAGTCCATAAACAATTAAGTAACAATGGCTGTTAGACTATTAACCAACATTCAATCTAACAGTTCTTTTATATTTACTGTACCTTAGCCATAATTGCTGTATAATCATTTATGTATCACCACATGACCAGATGATGACTGGTATAATGAAGTATCCAGGTTATGAATTCATTAGATAAATGAATACACTTATTATATATATTAACGATAATAATAACCATAGAAATGTTCTACTATGGTGTTATTGAAATCATACCGGTTTGAGAATTTCAACATTTCAACATTTCAAACCTTATTATGTTTACTTATGATTCCTAAAGAAAGGACGTCCCTGACAGTTTTACACCATGTCATTTATTGAAAGAAATATGCTCTGTAAAATATAACAGCTTTACAAAACTCAGTAAGGAAATTATATTGCTGATATTAGGAAAGATTAATGAAAGAAACCTCTATAATCTTGTTTCTGAATAAAGTGAATCAATTACCCTGGCATCGTTTTTATGTGGTTTCCTGCAGCACAGTTCGTCAACCAGTTGATATTTTTTGGTGATTGTTTTGAAATAAACTGAAACTCTCCAGTGTTTCTGACGTCGTATTCATCTACTGGTAGGACAAAAATCCATTCAAATACGTTAAGTTCAGATCGAACCTACCAAGGACAGACATCAGTGGCAGAGATACACGAAACCTTTTATATCAGCACAAAATTAAAAGTAATAAATTAAAACTATTAAATAATATTGTTGTTAGTGTACCTTACCATTTATCATTTTCTAATGGTCTCATATACATCAGTTTAATTCATTAATTCATTATTTTTACAGGATGCAAAGAGCTGTGAGGAGCTTGATGTATATAATACATTTGGAAAGTAAATTAAAAAAATAAATTACTTTCTTACTAGATAATTAAAATATATCAACTGGAGTAGTTCTAAGTTCACTGAGCTGAAAACAAATGCTGAAAAAAGCTGAAATGACTTTCATTTATAATTCTTAAGTCGTCTGTTTGTTTAACAACGCATGACTTTTTTGACACACTTTTTTCACAAACAAAAATTGACGATACAATGTAAATATGTCACTGTCATGGGTGTTTTGTAACCTTTTTATGTTTGTATTTACATTATTTAGAACAGAAAACTAATAATTGCAATAACATCATTAACACGAATTGTAATATATAGTAAGAATAAGAATGATCCGTATTAATAATAATGTTATGAATAACCATATTATCACAATGTAAAATACACGGTTATATCAAACTGCTCTTGGTTTTAGGATACACGACTGGAAAGCATGAGGTTCGCGCGAAAGATGGAACCAACATGATTTATTGTTATGACGAGTCCTGGAGAGCTACTGCATGTCGGAATAGGGGCATAAAAATATAAAGCTCTTCCAATACTGTTACACTGAGCTGTGATTTACACACACGTATATGATGAGAAAAGAGGGCAATTAACATTCGGTCACTGCCCGTGTGTGCGTCAATAAATGCACCTAACTACATGAAGCGATTAACTTGCAATAAAAAGCAGTACAAAGGTTTCTAATATTAAACACTTTATTTTAAAGCAAAAATTATTATTATTATTATAATTATTATTGTTGTTGTTGTTATTATTATTTTAATTATTATTGTTATTGTTGTTATTGTTATTGTTATTGTTATTGTAATTATAATTATTATTATAATATTAATTATAATTATTATTATAATATATATTATTAATAATAATAATAACAATAATCACTTATAATAGTGGTGTTTCAATTTCATTATTAAAATTTCAGTCGCTTAGAAAGAGAAAAAAATCTAGTGTGAGAAGCGTTTGTTTAAGCATTTGACATTTAGCGATGGTGTTTCGAGATTAACTTCTGACAAATATAGCACTTTAAAATATAGCTTATATATTTCTTTGAGCAAGTCTGATTTACTGAATTTCTTATAAGTCTATAATTTTACAACAATTTCCTACCTAGTAATTAATCCTTTAATTAATTATCTCACATTAATCAACCATGATTTTATTCAGCCTACATATATTTACTACTAAATGTGTAAACCTATAATAAGTAGGCTATATTTGTTTGTTTATTTAGGCCTATTAAATATTTTAACTTTTGTCTTCTAACTACCACCTGCTGATTATTTGTGCGCATGCGCACTCCTGTAGCCGAGGTTCAGTGGAAAAAAGGCATAGCCTTGTTTGTTTCATCCTTACAGCGGAAATCTTTTGCTAGAAAATTACAGGCCTCGAGAGGGGGAGGCTCTTCAGCATACTAATTTTGTTAGACTTTAGTCTCCCGTGGACCCAAAAACTGAGAACAGACACCATTAATGAGGGAGACGGCGTTTACAGCTCAACTACTCTCACACGCAGTCGATGACTTAAAACAATGGGTGTTCATTTTAATAATAAAAAATATGTTCAAGCATTTTTTGATTATTAAACAAATTTACGTATAAACAACTCTTTATGCTGAAACACTGTTCAAATTATGTATTCACAGACCAGTTTTCGCCGTTGCATTCAATAAATGTTTTAATCAATGTTCTTGATGCTGATCTAATCAAATAACAATAGTTGCTGTTATCAGTGTAAATTTAATAATTTTTTTTAAAGTAATGCTTATGTAATGCTATTTGATCTATCCAGGTATAAAAACGAAAAATATGCATGCATTTTTGCACACCAAACATTAACAAGACGAATCAGAAGATCAAATGAAATGAAATGAAAAATTTACCGTGATTTATTATGAAAGTGTATTGCTTATTAGGGGAAAATAAATATCAGCTACAACAAGAATACTATTAATGTTTATAATAACAACATCTGCAATAACAAAAACAATAAAAACATCAGCCCCACCGAATTCACAATAACTTTGAATTTTATACAGCACAAAGAAGGAAATAGATAGAACAAAATGTAAAATAAATGCCACTGAGTCACACCGTGAGAGAGAGAGAGAGAGAGAGAGAGAGAGAGAGAGAGAGAGAGAGAGAGAGAGAGAGCTCTGCTCCATTGAGCTCTGTGGGACTGATTTTAAGTGACCACATGGAGGGAAAATCAAAAGAGATTACCAGCAGGGGGCGGCACCATATCGTTTCTGTGCCCCACCCCTCTTGCACTGGAGTGACTGCTTAAGCAATACGCTCGCCGCTCACTGCTAAACTCCGCACCTGCTAGATTTACCTTTCCTGTAAATATAGGTGGGCCAGACTCCGACTCCTGAAGTATATTACCATCCTAGTTTTTTTTTTTAAAATAAAGGATCTATTATGGACAATAGGTGACACATTGCAATCCTAACAGGAAGAAGATGATTGAAAATGAAGGACTGTGTTCAACGAAGGCTGTTTAAATGCAACATCACATTTAGGTTGAAAACCTAAATAAGTTCATATCCAAACACTGCAGGATCAAAGAGCATGCAGATTTACTTAAATCATAATTGACAACTGGCAAACATGCATTTTGTGAAAGTAATTCGGGGTACAAAAAAAAAAAATTGAATCAAATTGGTCCTATTGACTAGACGAGACGTAACAGAGAACCATGAAATGTGCTCATAATGAATCTGTGTTATACATTTTTATGTTCGCAATGAAATTAGCTGAGAAAACAGCTATGGACAGCACATGAACAGATTTAAAATAAGGGAATATGGCTCAAATGAACTAATCACGCAAGTCAGTATTTCCTGTTGGGATTACTAAAAACAAACAAAAACATATAATTATAGACAAGTCACAATATGCTTAAAAGAACACTACCATAAAAGAATAGAAACCCACTACACCAGACACGTGATGTATGCTGGGAGCTTCTAAGGACACCATGTCTCCCTCACTCACAGCTGGAGAGGTAAACAAATAAAATAATAAACAATATTGAAACAAAAAATCTCAGGCATGTAGGGTGCTTAATTGTCCATATGGTCAGTGATGTAATAGGCCATGTGTGTGACGTGATGCTCCCTCCACAGATGCCTGCCAGTCACCTGCTCCACTTCAACACTAATTGCCTTTGTGGGAAGTTATCTCATTCAGAACCGATAAGCAACATTCCAGAGTCAGTGGAAAACAACACACGCACCCTCCAGTACCATCTAAAGCTTGGAACTTCATGCTGTATGGAGCAGTAAGCAGTTTGCTTTACAAACGAGTAGTTTGCCCCTACACTGCATATCCCATGCGTGTTTATGGTATTCACTCATGCCCTGTTTGTAATCCTTGACCAAACAGCGGATAAAGGCCATGTGGGATTGGATAACATGTGCTCATGCCTACTTCCTTTTCTAGCAGGGACCCACGAACATAATGACTGGGGTGCAAAGGTCACACCTGAACATTAACTGGCCTGTTGATTCCTGTATGGCTGCCCAACTAGACAAAAACACTAAAGGTGGGTGCGGGTCACAGCCATGCTGCTATTGTCTCATCACGATCAGAAGCTGTCTCTGTACCATAGTGGTCAGCACATTCACAAGCGAATGATTTCTGGTTCAATCCCAAGCCGTGGCTATCATACATTTTTTTCATATCACTGCTATGCTGATGACACTCAACTAATGATCTCCTTCCCTCCCTCGGACACCGATGTCTCTGCCGAGATTTCAGCGTGTATAGCTGACATGGATGGTGGATCACCACCTTAATCTAAATCCTGGCAAAACAGACGTATTACTCTTTTTAGGTGACTCTTGTACCCACCAGAAGCTTGTCTTCTCAGTTGACAAAGCTAGGATCTCCCCCTCTGTTGTTCCACGCAACCTGGGAGTGACTATGGACAACCAACTGTCCTTTTCTTCCCACATTGCTGAAGTTTCTCAGTCATGTGGTTTCCTTCTTTACAACATCAGAAGGAGCCATCCATTTCTTTCCACAGAGGCAACACAGAATCTGGTTGAGTTTCTTGTCATTCCAAGACCGGACTACTACAAATCTCTCTTAGTGGGGCTAACTCTGTCAGCTATTCGATCATTACGGCTGATCCAGAATTCAGCTGTTTGAATTCAATGTTCCCAAGTTTACACACACTACACCACTGCTCTGTTCTCTCCACTGGCTCCCTGTAGCTGCTCGCATCAGATTTAAAACTCTGATGCTTGCCTACAAAGCTAAAAATGGGCCTCCTACCCCGCACTGCACCTCGCTCACTCCGGTCCTCTCACTGCTCGACTGGTCCCCCCGTCTCTGAGGGGACGAGGAAGACATTCATCTAGACTCTTCTCTGTTTTGGCTCCTATGTGGTGGAATGAACTTCCCCTCATTGTTCGAACAGCTGAGTCTCTGGCTACCTTTGAACACCATCTGAACACACAATTATTCCGTACTTACCTTAACTACCCCCCTTCTATTTCTTAAAAAAAAGAAAATCACAACCTTTACAGTTTCAGAAGTGTATTCTTGTTTTGATTCCTGATTCCTGATTATTAAGAATGAACTATGTTACTGATGTCTTAAAGCACCTTTGTAAGTCGCTCTGGATAAGGGCGTCTGCTAAATACTCAACAACATCCTACATTAACAACATACATCAACAACATGTCACTCTGTGAATAGGACAGTGTGGTCTTTTGGATCCCACTGCTCATGCACCTTTTCCATTAGTCATGGCTCAAAGTTCCACCTTTGTTCACTGTGGAGGTCTCCTCTGTTTGGGGACCATGTACACCGCCATTTGGTAAAATAGTCCAAGGTGATGATCAGAACGCAGTTTTCCTCATCAGTTGTTGGAATAACACCAAGCTAGCCCATGTGAACAATATAGCCCCTTCTATGGCATGGATACATTCCAGCAGTGGAAAAACAGCTTCAATGTTGCTCCAGCAAAATGTAGAACAGTGGAGTATTTATGATACAGCAAAGTGTTCAATCCCTGTTAGACTGTGCATTTATTAAAAAAAGATCAGAAAGATCCAGCTGTCATGGCGGCAACACTTGTCACACTACACTCTGTGGTAGGCTACTCCCAGCAGACATACAGCTCCTTGTCTCCTGGTGACAGTCCCACGGAGAGCAGTAACCTGTTAGGTCCAGTCTGCCTTATCAAGCATTCTGGCTTCTGTCTGCTTCAAGACACTGTCAGACAAGCTTCGTATCCTGATCCCGATCTCACATCTGCACTGCTTCCAACCACTTGCAATCCTATCAGTGCACCTCCATGAATGGCCACCATGACGAATAAGCATTAGCATGCATCCTGGGCTATTTTATATGAGTTTTTACATCATTTAAATGGCTATAATCCCAAAACAAAAACACTTAACCACTTAACACCTAACTTTTCTTTTTGAACTAGCATCACGAAGTCTGTATCAATTTTATGCTATACCAAGCAAGTTCATGAACAGCACACTTACTGCAAAATACCTATAAACAATTACAAATATTTCCAAAGTTTCTGATGTTGCTGTGTATCCAGCTTCGTGCTACTCTGCTGCCATATTTCTATATTAAGTGCTGTGATTGCACGGGGGTTGACTATTGCTATCAAGTTGCTACTACATGTTTACATCTGTTGGTATCATAACAGCACCTTCAATAAATCCAGCTGGCTGGTTGCTGTTGCACATCTCCAGCATCAACAGCCAGTATTTCAACCCTTGACGCTGGCCCAGCTAGCACTGAGTATCTCTGCTGCTGTTGCTTTTGCAATCTGTGTCTTGTTAGTCTTATTCTAGTTTCACCAATTAAAAAAAAATCAAGACTCATGCTGCTGGAGTCTGATACTACACTTGGTAATAGTGGTACAAAAATGTTCTGTTAATAGACTGTGTTCTTGACAATAAATAACTACATGTTTTTGTTCCTCAATTATGGTTCAACTCAAACCGTCAACAGTCCAACCCTTACATTATTAGGACAAGATTCTACAGTGGCCCTACGTACTGCACTAAATAATGTGGATGTGCTGATATGCATGTTTGTATACTATTACTATTTAACTATTTAATTCCATATTTTACTATATACTATTTAATTACTTATTTTATTCATTTACAGTATTACATTTTTACATTCTATACTTATTTAAAATATATATTATATATTTTATTGCACTCTACTATACTAATATTTATTAGTCTGTATATTATTGTATTTTTATTTTACAACCACAAATCAGACAAACATTGGGACAGTATGAAAAATGCATATATAAATACACAATGTTTCTTACATTTACTTTGACTTTCATTTTATTGCAGACAGTATGAACTTCACTACCTAATTTCATTTGTTAGTAAACATCAGTTCCTGCATTTCACAACTGTAACACATTCCAAAAATGGTTGGGATGGTAAAGCATTTACCACTCTATAATTTTTCCAATCTTTTCCACCACACTTAAAATACTTTTTGGTACAGAGGATTCCAAAAGCTTTAGTGCTTCAGGAGTGATTTAGTCTAGTTCTTCCTGACAACACATATTAATAATGAAAATTCTCCACACATTCTATACTGTGAACAGGTCTTGATCGCAGGCAGGCCAATCCAATACCCATTCCTTCATGTTCTTCCACAGCAATGCATTTGTAATGGGTGCTGCATCAGATTTTGCATTGTCATTGTAAAAGTGCAAATGTAAAATTGTAATTGACCTTTGCCAAGGGTTCCATAACTTGACACACCAACTTTCCTATAGACATAAAATGCCAGTGCTTTCTGTCCTAAATGACATTTCTGTGTGGTACATTTAGTCTATAATTGCATATGCTCTTCAGTATAGAAATTTATTAGTGCTATGAGGGACACTAACTGCTCAGTAATATGTGCAAGACATCCTGCAACTATGTGTTGTTTCTCATGGCAGGGTTTCTGCAACATAATGCTCACCACAACAAAGGAACCTCTTAACCAAATTGAAATACTAACTTGTTCTACCCAACCACAAAATTTATCACCGATCAACATTTTTGTTACTAGCTGGGAACCTATAAGTGTGCATGATCTACAGGTACATCTACAACATCTGTGGGCAAATGTGCCACAGGATACCACAGAATCTGTATTACTCCATGTTAAATCGTATCACATTTTGTATTCAGGCTAGAGGAAGCCTAACAGGGTACTAGATCTTCTTTTTAATTGATAAACTTGCTGATATATTACAATTACTTATATGAATCAACATTACATTTATAAATATAAAGTTTAATTAGATTCCAACAACTCCTTTTTTGGTGAATTATTGTTTTTGGATAATGAGTGTACTTTACTTACTTTTATTAATGCCTGTCCATATTTAGGTGATGTCATAGATATAAGGCATGCATAACAGACTAAACTCAAACCATTCCATGTAAGAATAAATCACAAATTTACTCTATTGTAGTTTATTCTCTATGTTAGAATTTTTTCTAGAATTTCTATTATAAACAGTTTTAGTGCATTTTTACATAGGCTTAAATGGTACCATAAACCTTCTGAGCGTAAATTACAATATAAATCGATAGTTGCCACCTCCTACTGCTACTATTGCACCATTTTTTGGTCATTTAGTATCCAGTTGAAGATATTCAAGGAAAACAAATCACGTCTCTTCACGTCTTGAATTGAGTACTTTTTTAAGTTTGTGAAATGAACAAAGAGGGTTAGAGAAACAGAACAAAATAAATGATGCCAAGATTACAGAAGGCATTTGTGCTGGTTCAACAAATCAGATGGTCATCACTGAGTTTAAAGACCTGCTAGTGGAGCCAGAGAAATGATGCATGCAAGGCATTTTTAGGATGTTATTAAGAATTTCTTAATACAAGGCAACTAGCGAGCACTAAACTGCACTAAACTAATTGACAACAGGCTTAAAATGCATGCATGCAGTGAAACAGGGCATAGAACATTTCCTGATGCATGGTGATCTGAGATAATGACTATTGGCAGACAATTGGTGGACATTGCCACAAAATGCACCAGATGTTGTATACAAACAAAAATTAGCTACAAATCAAATTAAGCTAAGCTGGACTAATACAATTTGTCAGCATCATTAGGTGATTAAACATAATATAACTAAATAATTCAATATATTTGTTGTAATGTTTCTCCAAAAAGTGATGCATCAATTCTGAAATAGTTTTTTTTTTTTTTTTACCTTAATGGTATCATACTCTCACATTTTTTCAGATAAAAAAGAAGAAAAAAGAATGACAATAATAATATGAATGTTGTAGAAGCAGCCATCTCTGTAAACGTATGGTGAGGTTAGATGTTATCTTAGCACAAACAAAAGGGATTTCTCAGACCTCAGAAAATAACTTGTTGCAGCCTGGATTTTGAAAGATGACCAGGATACTAAATAGCCCACATGCCTTACCAGTTGCATCATACCCTAGACTACTTAGGCATGCCAAACACTTTTATGTGTTGTGTTATGGTTGTGTTTTTTTTTAAATGACAAGGCAGTAAGTGGAAATTGTATGTCACACTTTGTGAAAAAAATGTTGAAATTTGTTGAAAAAATCAGGAAGAGAAAGAGAAACACAACTGAATTCAGAGCATACTGAGCTCAGATAGATGATTAGACAGACATAAATGGAGGGAAAAAGTAATAACTTGTCACAACATTGTTTTTCTTCAAGTGGCTTTGGTAAATGTATCAGTTACCATATTGTACAGCCAGATTCTCCAGCTCTTGCAGACACTAAAGTAATTCTGATATGTTATATTTGAATTATCCTACACCAAAGCACCAACGCACTTTAGCCTACCCACTATAAGCAACTGACACAATGCCTCTTAATTCGGAAAGAAAACAACAGAAAACAAACAATCAGACTCTGGATTCCTCACACATCTCAAAACCACCACTTGCACATATTTCTATTTATTGACATTAGGTATGAATGAGTATCAATAACTGAGCAAGTGTGATGGACTAAATCACTGTGCAGGGTGTAGTAACGATTCTGGGACTGGCCCTAGACCATCGCCAGAATAGGCAATAACAAGAGGATTGTATTAATGGTGAAAATACCATTGTATTAAAACAAATGCATTCAAAGTAAAGGTTTGCACATATTCCTTTTATTATTTATTTATACATTATAATATTTAGGTTAATAAGAGAAATACAGATGACACAGTGTTATTTTTATTAAATTATACATTATACATAACATAAGAAAAGCTGTTATGGTTCAACTGACTGTTAAAGTAACATATTGAACTGTCTTCTGCAAATTATTACCTATATCCAGTTATAAGATTATGTTGAGGCTTTCAAACCATGGTAACCAAAAGTGCATTGAGCTGACAGACGGTTGTTAGGAGGCATGGACCAAGGTACAGAATTACACTGTGAAATACAGTGTGTGCAAACAAAATTAAAAAGTGCCTTTGCTTCTCTTGACAGTATTCTCGATAAAGAACAAAAGGACGAGCGTTACAGTTTGACCTGCACATTGTGTCCTTTGTTCATGTACTAGCTGTCATATTTAAAAATCACTTTCCATTAAATTCCCATACTGCTACATGTGCAGCTTATCAACACTTTTACAGACAGGGTGGTGAGTGACACTTCTATTTCAGTTTGATAGTCCGTTGATTAGCTGGCTGAAGTAACCATGGTTTTAACATGTGTCATCACTCTGCACCCTGTTAAGGTGTATCAAAGGTTAAGATTAATTACTTTCACACTCATGGTAGAAGAATACCTTTTTTCAAGACATTGCAATAAATAGATGGGCAGACATCAGAACATTTTTCCTATTGTCAATTTCATAGTGCCCATTCTCTCATTTACAGGAATTGCTTCATGTAGACTCACTAAACATTTCAAGGAGAAGTTGGAGCTTGGGAGCTCACCGTATGTGGCCTAGCTGTTAGCTTTTATGTCACAATATTTTCAGGATCACAGATTTAAACAGATTGGAACAAATGAAGGCGATAATGAGAACGCCTTATTGGTTTTTTATGGTGGAAGTGATTAAACAAGAGCAGTTTATAAAGAGTTACACAAAAGCCTCTGACTAGCACAAGCTTAATTGCAGTCAAAGCCATTTCAATTTCACCATCACTGTTGTGAAGTGAGGACAGTGTGTCAAGAAGATTAAAATGAGAGTCGGGTATGGGCCAAAAAATGGGGAGGGGGTGTGCAAAATAAAGAGGGAATAAGCTAAAATTTAATAATGTGCCAGACCACCTCTTGTGCTAGTACAAGCAAGGCATCTGTGTCAAAGTCTGTTAATTAACATCAGTGTGTTCCTCATTGGCACTTTGCTTCCTGTCCCCTACGCACAGCCCAACACAGTGAAACTGTGTAACTTGGGAGGGTGTGTATACATGTGTTTGTGTGTTTGTGTGTGTGTGTGTGTGTGTGTGTGTGTGTGTGTGTGTGTGTGCAGTGGGGGTGTTAGTGTGATAATCCCTCTCATTATAATTCTGTCTGAGGGAGTGTGACTTAAGTTGGGAGTGTGTGTATTGTGTGTACGTGTGGGGGGCACCACAACAACTTATCATTATGTATTTCCTTTCACACCCTCCACCAAACACGATGTGTCAAGGCAACATACACTAACACTAACCTTCATAACTACACCTTGCTAGTACCTGCCTTAATTCTTGATGGTATTGAACAAGGTACTGGAAACATTCCCCAGAGATTTTGGTCTATGTCGACATGATTGTGGTGTTGTTATATATTAGTTGGTTACTCATCTACAATGTATATCTCCTGTTCCACCACATCCCAAACATGCTCTATTGCATTGAGACCTGGTGGCTGTGGCTCATTGTCATGTTCACAAATCCAGTTTGAGATAATTTGAGTTTTGTGACATGACACATTATCCTGCTGGAAGCAGACATCAGAATTAACATGGTCATCAACAATACTCAAGTAGGCTGTTTCATTTGAACAATGCTCAGTTGATATTAAGAATATATATAATAGAATAGAATATATCCACCACCCAGTTACACCACCACCAGCCTGAAACATTGATACAAAGCAGTATGGATCCATGCTTTCATGTTGCTGTCACCAAATTCAGGATCTCATAAAACATATGTAAGTAAACAACTGTCCCATATAATAATATGATGGACTACAAAAATTGCAATGTGGCCTTGATCCCTTTTATTAATTTCATAATATTGCTTATCTATGTTATGTCTCGAACACTTTGGGAATGTTCCAATGTTAGAATTATTCAACTTATGATGTTTATGTAAATGGTCTGTATTTTATGCATTTAATTGCAGATTTAACTGAATATCCCTTGTATCTATGCAAACAATGTTGTCACCCCCATGTTGGCATTTATTAATTATTTTGTAATTTTTGCAATTTTAAATTTGAGTAATTTTTAGGTTAGAGTTATCAGTCTCACACTAGTGAAGAATGTGACTTTTGTTTTATATATATAAAACACTATTATATTTATTATGTTACAACATTACCTCTATTGTAAAATGCCAACATAAGCATCTTAGACTATTCAAAATACTTTTTCTAAACAATTGCTGAATTGCAGGTTTCTCTTCCTTTAGCTATCAGGATGTCTAGCAGTTTATATTTCACAAAATAAGCAGGAAGAAAAACCTCAGTAGACTACAAATGTGTGTCTTCATTAATGGTAGACTGGAACATACCACATGCAGTGCAACATATGCACAAATAAAGGCTGAGCAATAATCTAACTTTTTCTTTATCTCATTTATTCTTTATATTTATTACAAGTGCTATTTTCTTAAAGCACTTTGTAAAAGGCTTTGTAAATTCAGGGAAAAAACACATACATAAAATAGTTTTATAACAAAAATTTCTAAATGGAGACCGCTATTTAAATTCACAATGCAGCACACCACAATATTTAATGGAAAACTGCTGATAAAAAGGTACCTATAATAAGCATGGTAATTTTGTCTTTGTTTTGAGGGGAAATGGAAGGCTTTTAGTAAACATGCCAACATATGTTTACAGGTGCTAATTTTTTTTTCCAATTACATTGTGTTGTGTCAGCTCATTGTGAACGCTTTCCTAAAACAGTGCGTCAAGGACACAGCTAGAAAACATCAAAACAAACAAGAGACAAGAAAAACATAAAAATAGTTAGCCAAATAAGGCATCTTTTATAGTTTATTTAAAAAAAAAAAAACAATTTAACCCAAACCTGGGGTTTGAATCCAGGTTCCCAGGTGATCTCCAGACCAGCCCCCTTTCCTGAGCTACTGCCAGTCATGACAACATCTAACACCTGACCCAGCAGATACTTGCAGTGCCTTAAGAGAATGTTTTAGGAGTATAAACAAATTCATAAAATACTGGGCAAGCATGATAAATTATAAATATTACTAAAGAATTTCACATTAAGCTACATAAATTGTTGTAAATGAGATGTATGAAAAGTGTCCTGTTCATTTCTAGAGATTTGTTTTTTTTCTCCATCAGCAGATAAACATGAGAATCAAAATAAAAAAATGTCAGATCTAAGCACATTTTTTAATTGCGATCTCTGCTAAAAATCAAGGGGAGTGACGTGCAAGATTACTATCATCACTTTACTTTCCATTTAGACATGTACTGTACATCTATTAATTGTCTCTGTAGTATAATACATATTATGCTATTCTAGTTAAAATTAGGCCTTTTGGGGCTCCAGTAACATTTGATTTTACCTTGTTTAGAGAAAAGTTTGGAAACAAAATGCAACCAGTTCTTTAACATGGCTTACCATTGTTGCCCAATAGATTTAATTTCATTACCATTTAAGTTAATGTTAATCCATATTGTAAATCAGAACAAATTCCCCTCATTTAAGATTCCACAGATGGAAATTGAATGCTTGACATATTCATCATGAAACTCATCCAATGTCCCTGGCATGTAAATCATCTTTGTTGCTATTGATTGATCATCTCACACGCTGTGCTGAATTCAATCAGTAGTGAAATATCACTTCAGAACTGGCAAACAGGTTTTTGTAAAGGGAGTGTGTAGAGCTGTCTGCAAAACAACATCATTTATATGAGCCATACATCATGCTCAACTAAGAAAAAAATATTTAATTCATTGTTATGCATGCTGTAGCACCAGCATGCTTAATTTAAAATTTCATAAAGCTTTTGTATTTTCTCTGTCAGGAAAGATGACTTTTTGTTCATCTGATACATATAGAGACAAATATGAAAACTTACTGTGATTTTTCCTATAACCCATTAGTCACAAGCTTGTAGAAACAACAAGTTATAGTAGCATTTCTTTCTATCATGACATATAAAACTTGTGAATACACATTTCACACATGCTCGCACGCACACACACCTATAACCCTAACCCTGAGTGAACTGTATTAATGAACAAGTTGCTCCACATTATTTTACATAAGATATCATTCTCAACCATCACACAAAGCTCAGCTGGAAATGTTCCCTTTAAACGTTTCGTGGGGGAAATCAGGCTTTGAAAGTCAGTAAATTATTTTTAATGGTCACAAAAATAATAGGCCATTTTCCAAATGATGTACCATGCAGGCCTGCGATCATCAAAGTGCCTTATTCGTCTCCCTGACGATCAGATAATTTGCAGTGCAGAGCACCTGGTGAGAATTGCAAAAACACTGAGCACTGTAGGCAAGATGCAAAAGGAAGGCATGGAAGCCATCGCCAATGTTTAAATCTAGGTCTTTAGAATTATATAGAAGGGCAACTAGATTAAAAATGGCATCCACTATGTGAACTGTCATTATACACTTTGGGTAATATTGATATACTGTAAGAGTTGAAATATATGATCTTTAAGATATAAGATGAATCCATTTTGTCACGATCTTAACAAGATCTATTGCAGATTTACCTCCAGAGACCATCGTCACAAGATAAAAGGTGAACATTTGTGGCCGACAAGTGTAGGTTAGTTGGTAGTTAATAGGAAAAGCAGCCAAAGAAAAAACCTAAAAGCCAATGAACAGATAATAGCAAGTGTTTTATATGACACAATTATGGCATATCACCCTCCTGTTTTCCATGTCCATCAACTTTATAATTGAAACTTTGAGTGCTTGTGTGAGTCTGGCAGCAAAAAAAAATTGACCAGCTGGCAGAGATGGTTATCGTGGATTTTTTGGCAATGGATTTTCAGTGATGGTGGAAGAGAGCAGGCAGGAAGCCTGTTCAATTGAAGCCTGTTGGAATAAAAAAGAGGACGGCAATGTGCACTTTTGGGTTACCGCACCTCAACACTAATTTTAGGGGTCCACAAGCATGCTGTTGCCATGGCAACTACTAGGCTAGTGCACTTCTGTGCCATGCTTGCACTCTGATCATTAGCCAGGTTGCTGCCATTTCATCCCATATCTGACTGTCTCTTACCCTGCCAAATGAGATTTAATTTAAATGTCATACCAAAGCAACAAACGTAACTAAATATGTACATGTTAGATGATGATGAGGTTTAAGTTTATATACAGGGGTTGAACAATGAAACACCTGGTTTTAGACAAAGGTTTGGCTATAGCAGCCTGGCCGTGTATATTGACCCTGTGGAGCTTCCGACGGACTTCTGGTGGAAACAGAAGAGTTGAGGTGCACATTTAATTCTGCTGTGAATTCGGCAGCCGTGGTTTTATGTTTTTTGGATACAATCTGGGTTGCACCCGAACAGCTTCCTCTTGCATCCACAGTTAATCCTGATGGATGTGGTTCGTCCTTCTTGGTGGTATGCTGACATTACTCAGCCTACCGTGGCTCTTGATACATCACAAACCTCCCACACCAAAATCACATGTTTCAGTTTCATTGTCAAACATATATATATACACACACATATATATATATGCCCATGATCTCCAGTTCCTTAGATGGTATTGCATTGTTGCAGAGCTGTTATTAGCTGATATAACCACATGGGCAAGAGATTAAAATTAAAATTAGAATTTAAAAAGTCACTGCAGGGAGAAAATCTCTCATACTTGGCCCCCCAGCTATGGATTACACTTCCCACTTTAGTTAGAGATTCAGACACCAGTTTCAGCAACACATACTTAGATGTTCTTCCAGCTCAGCATCACTTTACTGGTCTTCAACAGAACCCAGTCCCACCAGAGTGCAGGAACTCCATCGTTTGGACATTAGGAGACGATGTGCTTCCAAGGACCTCCTACCAAGGACTCATTTTACAATTTATTTTGTTTTATAATTTAGTTTATTTATTTTATTACTAATTAAAATTGTATTATTGATTTGTTATTGATTACAATTGTTATTTACCTAATTTTGCTATACTTTTGTCACGAGCGGTTGAATGAGCGTACTGGAGAAGAGGATGCAGAACGGGAGTTTTATTGAGAGACCGGTGAGGTGGCAGGGTGTGTGTGTGTGAGCAGGAGGATGGGGTTGAGGCTCTGACGGGAACGAATGGAGACTGGGACCAGGATGGAGACTGGGACCTGGATAAACAGAGAAGCAGAGCACAACCCGAGCAAACCAATAACCAAAAACAAATTCCTAGGGAGGTAGGAAGGGAAAACTGGAGCGGGGATAGCCAGGGAAAGGAGACGGGAAAAAAGGAGAAACGGGCGCAGGGATAGTCGGTGAACTGTACGGGGCTGCCAACGGAACGAGCCAAGGGAGGAACCAGAGAGATGGAGGGAGATAGAGAGAGAGTTAGTATGGGCAGCTAGAAAAAGGGTTAGTTCACCGACAGAGGAGCTGTTAGTATGAAAAGTGGAAACGTTAGTACAGACACTGAACGTACAATGACAAACAAACACAGGTGGGAGCGCACCGGAGGGACGGGCTAGGGTGAGACCTAACTCAGCCCCAGCCGGCCGAAGACGAACCACCTGTGCCAACAAACAATAACAAAAAACGCTCCTGACGCACGGCGACTCAGGGACAGGAAAAGGAGTGAAAACGGCAGGGATAGAACTGGAGCGACGATAAAAGGACGCAGACGGCTCACACATGCACACACAGAGAGCTAAAGCTACGGGAGTAGGAAAAGGAGGGAGGAGAGAGTAAGCGGGAGAAACACGAGGAAAGCACAGACTATCGCTTAACCACACTCAGAAATAATCACGCTCAAACACTCACCCGACGGAGAAAACACGGAAACTCACAAACTGTAGCAAATGCTGGAAACAGGAAATATCACTAAGATAAACGCTCGGTATGATGGCAAACAATCAAGACTTCGCACCTGTACAGGGGAAAAGACAGAGGTTAAATAGTGAGAGACTCAGACCCGGAAGTAACAAACAAGGAAGAGAGAGAGAGACGGAATCGGGATTCCTGACAATTATTATATATTATTATATATATTATATTTCTTTATTTTCAGATGTATAGATATTTAATGTTTAACAGATAACTTGATTGTTTTTTTGTAAATACTCACTCATTTTAAATTTGATGCCAGCTAACAAATTCCAAAAGAGTTTAGGACAGGGGCAACAAAAGACTGGGAAAGTTGAGGAATGCTCAAAATACACCTGTTTTGCAGGTGAACAGGTCGATTGGGTATAAAGGGAGCATCCACGGAAGGCTGTCATTCACAAGCAAGGGTGAGGTTCACCACATTGTGAACAACTGCGTAAGCAAAAATCTAACAGTTTAAGAACAATGTTTCACATCGTGCAATTGCAAGAAATTTGAATATTTTATCATCTACAGTCCATAATATCATTAAAAGACTCAAAGAAGTTGGAGAAATCTCTGCAAATAAGTGGCGAGTTCGAAAACTAACATTGAATGCCGTGACGATCGATCCCTCAGGCTGACAGTAAATCATGCTGTAATGGATGTTACCACAAGGAACACTTCAGAAAACCATTGTCAGTAAACACAGTTAATTGTTCCATCTACATGTGTAAGTTAAAACTCCACCATGCAAAGTGAAAGCCATAAATCAACAACACCCAAAAACGCAGCCGGCTTCTTTTGGCCCTGAGCTCATCTAAGATTGACTGATGCAAAGTGAAAAAGTCTCCTGTGGTCTGACAAGTCCACATTTTTTGGAAATCATGGACGTTGTGTCCTCTGGGCCAAAGAGAAAAAAGACTGTCCAGATGTGCATCAGTGCAAAATTCACTGAAATTAAAAAGCCAGTATCTCTGATTGGTATGGTGGTGTGTTAGTGCCCATGACATGGGTAACTTGCACATCTGTGAACGCACCAATAATGCTGAAACGTACATACAGACTATTGAACAACATAACCTGCCATCCAAGCCACATCTTTTTCAGGAATGTTTCTGCTTATTTCAGCAAGACAATGCCAAGCCACATTCTGTGTGTCTTACAACAGCGTGGCTTTGTAATAAAAGAGTGCGGGTGCGAGACTGGCTTGTCTGGAGTCCAGACCTGTCTTCCATTAAAAATGTGTGGCGCATTATGAAGTGTAAAATATGACAACGGAGACCCCGGACTGTTCAGCAGTCAAACAAAAATGGAAAAGAATTCCACCTACAAAGCTTTAACAATTAGTGTCCTCAGTTCCCAAACAAAGTGTTAAAGGTGATGTAACACAGTGGTAAACATGCCACCACCCCACTTCGTTGGAACGTGTTGCAGGCATCAAATTCACATCAGTGAATATACGCAAAAAACCATCTTAAACGTTTATCAGTTTGTACATTATCTTGTCTTTGTAGGGTATTCAATTGAATATAGGTTGATAAGAATTAACAAATTCTTTTATTCTGTTTTTATTTATGTTTTACACAATGCCTTGACTTAATTGGAATTGGGGTTATACTACTATATGAATTGTGTGCTTTTTTTGTTTTGCTTGAAATTTGTGAACCCCTTTCTAACCATTTTCTATGTCCTTAAAGTAGATTAAAGGAACTCAACTAATGAGGAAACACCAAAAACTACTTTTAGGACTTCTGTGATTAAATAAAATATTCCACAGGGTTCACAAAATTTCAAGTACTGTTAAAATAAATCCAGATTCCTGACATTGTTATATCTTCTGCAGGAACTTCTACTACATCACCATGCTGCGGGATCCAGTGTCACGCTACCTGAGTGAGTGGAAGCATGTGCAACGAGGTGCCACCTGGAAGACATCATTGCACATGTGCGATGGACGTGCACCCACACAGGCAGAGCTGCCTGCGTGCTACACTGGTGATGATTGGTCAGGTGTGACACTTGGTGAATTTATGGCATGCTCTCACAATCTGGCAAATAACAGACAGGTACGCATGCTGGCTGACCTGAGTCTGGTTGGCTGTTACAATTTGTCATCTATGGATGAGCATGAGCGTGGCTCTGTCCTGCTCGCTAGCGCCATGAACAACCTAAAGAACATGGCTTTTTATGGCCTGACCGAGTTCCAACGCAAGACACAGTACCTTTTTGAACGCACGTTTCACCTGCGTTTTATCTCAGAGTTCACACAACTCAACAGCACACGTGCTGCCGGTGTTGACTTGCAACAGGAGGTGCGCCATCACATTGAGCATCTTAACTTCCTGGATGTGCAGCTCTATGAGTTTGCCAGGGAGCTGTTCTTACAGCGTGTGCAGTACGCACACCAACAAGAGAGGCTGGAACGGCGTGAGGAACGGCGCTGGCAAAACGAGCAGAATAAAAAGCAGCTTGATGAAAAGCCGTTGCAGTTGACTACTACAGAAGACTATGCTAGTCAGGTGGCACACTGGTGATGTCACAAAACTGTTTTCTCCCAACACTATGCTATTTGCAGATAAAATGGATATATTTTCACCTTTCATTAATTTTTCTTCTATTCTGAAATGTTGTATGAGTCGACACAAACAATAGCATTTAATGTTTGGAACATGGGTTTGGAAGTTTGCATATTGACTTAAGAACTGGACCAGTCCGTCTTGGGGTCTTGAAGGTAGTATCTAGCCATATTAGTTTGCTAAAATTTGCAAGATAAAAAGAACATCAGCTAACAGGGCAATAATACTACATAAAAACATGGGACTATAAAATGCTTCAGTGCACAGCCATGCATTGAAATCAATGTTATGTTAAAACAGTTAAGACAAAATCTACCAATGTCATTGGCAACAACTAAGAGCTAGAAGGTGCAGTTGCAGTAATACCATTTTGTGAACTGATCCTTTGAAACACAAAGCAACACCATCAACCTCTTAGGGTGTCTGTGTGTGTTTAGCCCAGTGGGTTGGTTTCAGTTGAAATGCATAGCTTTATTTATCTATTCTTGTGATATGAGATGATGTACAGGTCTATAGTATAGTATAGTTCTTGGTACTACATAGAATTGTTCACAACATATTTATTATCAAGCCATATATCAAATTCCATTTAGTTTTAATAAAATTATTTTATTGCATTTAAGAATTTATCTACATGAAACAAATTCAATGCCCTTATAAAATGTTGTTAAACATTTTCATATATTTAAAGAGGCATTCAGAAATGCAGCTAAAGCCATTTATTATACTGCTATAAATACTCCGCATTTCCCAATCCCATCCTAATAAAACATAAAAAGCTACAAGAATCATGCTCAGGATAATTTGAGGATTTTAAGCCATAAAGTGTCAGCATCTACCAATTGATAACATCAGATCAGTGATTATTGAACTGTTATCCATTGATTATCCATTATTGATTGTTATCCATTCAGCCTGTATCTTAAACATTTACATCATTTACCAAATCAACCATAGTTCAGCAGACAATAGTCATAGTCACAAGTCAATATTGATGCTGGTCCACAGTCCAGCAGTTGTCAGGTACAAGCACTTCCTCTTTTATTAGTTAAGTAGACTGGAGTAGAGTAGATTCCACTTTGTGTTCTCCATGAGTGGATTTTGTGCCCTGAAATATCATGGCCTGTGTGATTCCAATGATTATCCTAGTAAGGAGCTATGAGTTAAACAATATCTTTAAGTTAATAATATTTAAACCCCTTTGTTAGCAGTGTCTCATGTCGCTCCCTCACCTTCCATTGGTACTTTGTAGCGCTCTGGTGCTAGGTACAGTATTGGTAGCACTTCGGTGCAAGGTACTCAGGGAACGCCACCAACACCCCTTGCAACCTTTGTGTTACAGATGTTGCACATTGCCATCAGATTTGTTGGTTTGATGTGTGGCATAATATGTGTTGCAAAATTAAAGTGAATGGATCAGTCCAATGAAACAGCTTAATTTTATGAAACCCTAACCTGGGGATGTTCATTTTCTGCTTTTTCCTGTTGATACAGCACCAGTACAAGAGTGTTCAATATTAGTGAAAAATACTGGCAGCCTTACAGTAACTGAGAGTCCTTGCAAACATAGAATGAGAGGCATGACAGGTGTAATGACAGACATTAGTGAACTTACAGAGATGATCTGTCAACACATAATATCACAAACAGTAATGGCAAAATTGCATCTGGTGAACGATTAGATATGCCAAATTTGTGTGATACTAGTAGGCATGTGTTGAATTCCTGCATCAGCATATGCATATTCCTGAAAGAAGCTTGTTTGGCATGCTGTTCAGAAATTTTTCAGATGATCTTTTTCCAAACAAGGACAAATCTCCAGTGTTAGGCTTCTCTGCCATTGTTTAGCATGGCACACTGAAGTATCTGCCAGACAATTTAAACAGATCATTGTGGTACAGTAATCTATGCACTGAACTGTCTGACCACAAGACTCATGAGACCTCATGAGAGGTATTTTTGAGTTATTTAAGACCTCTTTTCCTCCAGTTTGAAGGGGTGTGTGCCAGTATTGTTTGTACACTGGGTATTCTTTTATGGAGTCCCTTTGGGAATCTTTCACATGGGCATGCAGCACCATTCCTTTCGGTAGCCATAGTTTTGACCAGCTGTCAACTTCTCTTATAAATGGTCACAATAAAATAGTTTAAGTAACTCGGTAGTCAAACACATTGTTCCTGCCGAATGAACTTGTACAACAGCACACAGAACCCATAATAATCTATATGTATTTGTAGATGAGCATCAGAACAAATAAGCCCTTTATTTACTGAAAGCCCTCAAATTGTGTCACTGACCAGGTATTTGGTGGCTTTATAGAGTAGCGTATAGGGTCTCTGTCCATTTAAGCCAAATAAGTAAACACTATTAACCCTTTAGAAACTGAGCATAAACTGGTAAACACTACAAGGTTATTTAGCACAAATTCAGTTTTTCAATTAAGGCAGGTGCTTTATAGCATTATGGAAAATATTTGATAACAGAAGAAATGTAGAAAATGAAGAAAAACAGTGAGATCTGACTGAATTGAAAAAAAAAAACCTGTATTAAAGATTTGAGGATAAGAGACTCCTCTACTCACATAATGCCTGCTGGCACTTTTAATAAAGTTACACAAACTTCAGTTATCTGTCTTTAGAAAAAAAACACCCATGCTAACATAAATGGTTTCTGTCTGTAAACAAATATATTTCCATGTTCACTTTATGGCTGAAAATAATCCGTTTTCTTTCTACAGGAAACAGGAAAGGGTTATATGTTTAGGTTATTTTTACAAGGGGCAAATTAAACTGTACAAAAGTCTCAACAAGCTGTGCTGATAATATGACAGACAGGTATGTGTCACTTAGCAGTACATCCTGAAAGTAGGCGGTAAGTGATCTTG
>JAUZST010000921.1:9733-31580 GCA_034779995.1 Parotocinclus haroldoi | reverse complement strand
ATATAGTCAGGAAAAGTCAGTACTTGAGTCCAAGAATAGTCTTGACTATTACAGCCCTTATGCCATGCTTTGACCAGAATTTATAAATAAATTGAACCCAGTAAAGTTCAAAATAATGAATACATGTAAGTTGTGTTAAATACAACTGCAGTTTATATGGCTGAAAGTAAGCAGGAAATAAAAGTGTGGCTCCAGGAGAGAATTAGAGTGTGTTCCTTGTGTCAGCAGCTGAACACAATCAGCAGTGGAGCTGATGTTCAGATCAACGCCTGACTACTGTCTCTCCTCCCCGTCACTCTGCCTTTTGTATTTATAGACTCCCTATTCTCTCAGCACAATGGCCTCCATATCAAACATTTTAAATGATGCTTGAAATACCAGTCACTTGACTTTGATGTCACAGGCAATTAAATCCAACCTTCCCCTCTCCCGGTTAATAACAGCAATCTCTCCCAGTCTAGTGCCTAATTAATATGTGCTATTTGTCACTTTGCGTTGACACATGTATTTCAGATGTAGAGTCACAGAGGGGACAATAGCGTGAGATGGGTTGAGCTCTGCCATTACAAAGCCAGCCATCACTCGCTCTACCTCTTTCTTGATTCAAGCTGTCTATCTGTTTTCCCATTTACAGAATTTTGCATTAGCAGATGCCTTTATCCAGAGCAACTAACAACTGATACAGTCTTAAAAGGTACACTCTAAGCAATTGTGGGCTAAGCACCTTATTCAAGAGTCTAAATGTGGCAGCAGTGGTGGGATTTGAGTCCTGGATGTCTTGGTCCAAAGTCCATCATTGCTGCACCTCCACAGTCCAGTAATATTGATGTTGTATGATATTAGATTTGTGCTGGCTGCTGGCATATACATTATATGCATAGACACAGTGCATGTGGTCACCAGCATGGGGAACTAAGAAACTGAGTATCCTGGTTTCAAGCATTGGGTGCTGGTTTAGATTTAATTTTTTGGCTGTTCAAGAGATAAGCAAGGCTACACTGATACTAATCAAACTGGTAGAATTTTAGAGGGACCAGTTGACCTAAAGCATGTCTTTGTAAGGCGGAGGGAATTAATTAAAGTGTTATTTTAATGCGATAATTTTTTTTCATCATGCACATTTTGCTGAACCACACCATAGATGCTTTAAATCAGTCACAGGTCTGCATATGTATTTGTGATTTATTTTTCTCCTCTCTATCCTAATACCACTGATCTTGACTGACAGAATGCCATTGCAGAAAATATGTATAGATAGTGCTGAAAGGCATATTATGTATAGGAAATTAGCATAATCCAGTGGCTTGTGCATCATGTTCTTGTCTTCAAAATGTAAAAGGCAATAATTTGAGAGCTGTGACTGACGTTCACTGGACTGACTCTGTAATTAGAGACATGTATGTCTTGTCAATTGCAATTTTGCCAGTTGCACAGCAGGTGGGAGGGCAACACTGCAGGCAAATCAGCTGGTAGTGAGATAAGACCAACAGGCATTTTGGAGTTCTTAACTTCACAAGCAAACATGGACTTGGCCAGACAGTGGAATGTCTTGCACTTCTTTTTCTAACTATCAACACTGGCCCATTATGGCTCAGTGAGTTTGTGCATTATTGCTATTGCTGACAACATCTGTACTGACAAGGGTCTTTTTTCCAAAACTCATGCATTCTCACACTCATGCATTCTGCTCATGAAGAATGCAGTTTAAACTGGGTGATCCACCTAATGTACCGTGTAGCACAGTACCACCAGAATTTTATGCCACATTTGAAGAGCCAATTAATTTGCATACTTTAGCATGTAGTTGCCATGACTCTGAAGCAGGAAGGGGGCGCTGCACTCATCACGGCTGGATCACGTGATTCTTGTTCAGATTCATCATCTCTTCCCTTCAATTAATTACACTTATGACAAGCTGAAGCCCATGGCCACCCATAGGCTTTGGTGATATACTCCTGCCCGTCAAAAAAAAAAAAAAACTAAAAAAAAAACTGCTTTACTGAACACCGTCACACACAGACCCCATGCCTTAGGCTGAATAAAATTAATATTTTGCTTCCCATCTGGAAGACTCAGTAAAATTAATGAGGGAAGGAGGCCTGTAGCGAGAGCAGAACTCAGGGATCAATCTGTGTGGGTGTGTATGCGTGTGGAGAAGAGGATTTGGTTATGGGTTTTGTAAGACACGTAGGTGGCCTCCGTATGACCAAAACCTCCCTGTGCCTCCTCAAGGCTTCTGCAAATGAGCGATTACTTGGTGCCTTGATTTAGCACAACTTGCTTCTCTTGTTTGATTTAGTGAATTCTTGTTTTTGTGGTGTTTTTAAAAAAATTGTAACATTGTGATTCGAAAAAAAGAGTTGCCCATCCACTTTGAATTTAATTGTGTAACCTTTACCTCTCACAGTACCAAATGTAATCTTTATATTATTATGTTTTTAACAAGTTGGGTTACAGTCTTAGCAAGACTAAATGCAGTTCTATTGTAAAGACATTTTTGTTTAATGCCCACAGCACCACAAGCAAATCAGCATTATAAAACTGAATAGTTTGATCATTTGTTTTAGTTAAATTGATGGTGTGCCATAAAATGTACATTTTTAATGTACATTTATATTTTGTAATTTCTCAGATTTCTATAAACTAAACTATACATTACGTGTACTCAAACTACAGATTTAAAGACTAATGCTATCCAGATTAAAAGAGCTCTGGATTTTGATGTATACAAAGTACACAAAAATAACAAACAACAGCAAATATTGTATATAGTGTTACATATATGCTCTTATTTACAAACAAATGATGTACAACAAGTGCAGAAAATGGATGTGACAGGTGCAAAAAATTGATCCTAGGTGCTGGTTTAAACAGTGTTTTTTTCATAACTCTACAGGAGGGAGAGAAACACTGGGTCATCTGGACTTAGAAATGCAAAGAAATGTTGGACTGTTGCAAAACTCAGCAGGTAAATATTTTGTAAATAAGAATAATTTGTAAAGAATTACAGGTGTGGTCTGTTTTGACACTGGTTCCTGGCACATGGGGGCATAAACATGCTTCCCTGCTGTTCAATAAAAAGGCTCTCAGTGGCTATTTTGAGTAGTTTATTTTTTGATTAGAGATTAACTGATAGACATGCTTATAAGGACATTTTGCCCAGTTAACAGATTTTGAGAGGGAACACATAATGGGACTGAGAGAAGCTGAGAGAAGGTTACTTGACAAATTTCCTGCCATCTAGTCCATCTAACATCAACTGTTAGGAGGTGTTGGTAGAAGTAGTTCTGTAAGGGCAAGCACACATGGTGAACATGCTCCGGATAGCCCAGACAGACCAAATTTAGAGAGGTTTGTTTTCTAACAAGCACGAGTCACTCTCACAGTTCTGTTGTTCACTATCCAGACACAGGTGGCCTGTCTATGCCTAGATTGTTTTCAGGTGCTTAGCAGAAAAAAAAATTGTTGTCACAAATTTGTTGCCATTATGTGTTTTGCCATTGACAACCAGCCACCGTCACCTTTCTGTTTGGAATCCATCAACAGATATATATTCCAATTTCATGGTTATGTACTGGATGCAGTGGAACAACTGTCCTATTTATATAGTGAGTGACTTTAAAAGTTGTCATTGTCTGGAAAAAATGTTGCAGCAGCAACAATACATTATGTCTATTAATTAATTTTGATCTAATTCAATATTGCAAATAAATATTCTAATATTTTAATGTAGTGCTATTCATTTATAAAATCTAACTCCTTTCAATGAACAATGCAGCAAATCGCTTTTGAAGCTGCATACACTCAAGAAGCCTGGACCTCTGTGCTTCATGAATGTGTGCTTGATGTTTCAGTAGGAGAAAAGACAAATACTTTTAATGCATTATTTTTAGCCATACCCATATATACAGGCTTCACAGTGCATGGAGTTTGGAAAAAATCACTGAAATGCATAGAACAATACAGATATGGGGCAGCAGCTTCAATTTAATATCAGTAAGTAGAATGGGGGAAATGTGATTTAACAATGACATTTGTTTTTGGTAGATGGGCTGGTTTTAGTAGTTCTGTAATCGCTGATATCCTGGGATTTTCATGCACAACAGTCTCCAGAGTTTACTCAGATTGTTGCAATGGTGAATAAAACATCAAGTGAGCAGCGGTCCTTCAAACAGAAATGAATTGTTCATGACAGGTTTCAGCAGAGAATGGCTACACTGCTTCAAGCTGACAGAAAGGCTATGGTAGCTCAAATAACCACTGAGCAGAAAATCAACTCCCAATGCAAAGAACCTCGAGACAGATGGGCTAAAAGGGCTTAAATTGGCTACATTATACCAATTCTATTGAATTCACTGAAAGAGTGCAAATACAAATTTTTCATTAATTTACATTTTTTTTATTTACAAATGTTCTACTGCATGAGATTATAAGTACTGTAGTTTAGTTGATGAACTGCCTTAGATAAACAATGTAAATTATTATTCAAATGCAAGTATTATGAATTTAAAGAAATAGTGAATTCAACAGTTCATTCACTTGAGAGGTGACCTAACACATGTCTTTGGATTAAAAGTGGGAGAAATCTGATATCTGGAGAAAACCCACACTAAGTAGAGAAGAACATGCAAACTACACACATATCAAGTATCATACAGGGCTCTCTGGAGCTTTCAGGTGATAGTGCTAAACACTTGTGCCACCCTGTGATTGAGAAAATGAATGCAAATAATTATGATGCACTGAACATCTGGCCTTTCAATGTGCAGCAGAAAGATAAAGACTAAGAAGCCATAAGTGCGTCAAGCGAGTTCCACTTTTTCATGGGGAGAAACGCTGCCTATTTTAAAAAAAAATGTTACTGCAAATGCTAACGTTAGTATAATTTATTTATATACTCATACATAATTATTATGCTATTTTGGAAAATATTTGCCAAGGCAGAAATGAATAGTAAAATTAATATGATTGTATTATTACGGTAACAATTATTAGATGATTAAATAAACCTCCATATGTATTTTACGTTTGATTTAAGCCAATTACAGATTTCATGCAAGTTCTATAGGCTTTAATATGTTAAACAGACTGATGAAAAGCTCTCTATATGCTAAACACCTCACCTAGTCTGGGCATGTAATGTTTTTGACACTTTACACTGACCTCATTTACCCATCACGTCACTCATAATAATTAGCCTTAAACGTTGATAAATGATGATAAATTCCCCCAGTGACACCACTGAATATTAATGAAAAGGTGTTACATTTTCATTTGGCTGCAGAAGAGCTTTGGCTCCATGCATTATGCTGGAGAATGCCACTGTGACCCAATGATGTACTTAACAATTGTTAAATATTAAAATGTTCTGTCAGCCTGTGTGTTGGTTGGCAAACAAAACATTTGAGTACTACATGTGTACTTCCACCAGAAACAAAATTATCTGACTGAATGCTTGTGCAACTGTGGAAAAATGATTGTGTCTATTTATCGAGTTTTTGCCAACAAACATATTAGCTGGATATGTTGGAGTAGTTCTGGGAAAAAAACATCGAGCAAGAACAGCTGGACAAGAATCACAACTCCCACAGTGCTGTTCCTCTCCAATCATATGATCACCCCACTCTCTCTTTCACTTTCTCGCTCTCACTTGCACACAAAACATAAATACACACACGCACACACGCACACACACAATTATGTCCCTTTACATTGAAAAATAAGAAATCCCTTATCTCTCACCTGTCTTCCTGCCAGAGGCAAGCATGTGCACACATAAACACACATTGGATTGTTGAGAAGATGGTGATCAGCGCTTTGAAGTATCACTTCAATTAGGGGGTTTAACCCCTCTGGTCAGGACTTGATTATTTACACAAAGCCTGTGTAATTCTCCTGGAAAGTCTTGCTTTCAGTGCAATCACAAAAGCTCACCAAGCTTAGAGGAGTGTGTTTCACATCACTTGCAGTCTGCTATTGACCTGTGTCTGATAGGGTCACTGTGCATCTGAAAAGATGTGCCTCATCCACCTGCCAAGATATCTCACCCATCTTTTAATACATACAAACACACACAACCATGAACACACCTAATCTGGCTAATTATACTGTTTAATTCAAATTAAATGTGAAATTGTAGATCAAAGCATGCTGCCCCAGAAACATCACAAGCATGAAAGGAAACAAAGAAAAACAATAATAAGTATAAATTAGTCAGTACTGAATTCCATATTTACATGTTTATACATTCATTGCCTTACTTAACAGAAGCCAAATGTGTTAATATACACTAAAAACTAATTGATCGTGTGGACTTAATGAAAATCATGGGTCACTTTAAGTTTGTCCCAGTAGTGGATGTCCGTGGCCATTTGCAAAACATTTGCCTGTAATATTTTGCTTCTCGTTAAGTGCAAAATGCATACGTTTGTTTTTGCTCATTTGCACTACTGCTGTTTTATTACAATAATCACATCCATTTGCTTTCATTCCTTTCCCTTTGGCTTTGCTTTGGTCTCCCTACTCACTTTGGACTGGCATGACTAAATGTTATGATTTTTGAGCGTTATGTTGTCTAGATATCCTATACCTGGTAAAAGCACTATATGAATATATCATATTAAAGGTAATGCTGACCTCACTCTTAGCTTGATTGTACAAACATGCTTTCGGTTGTGCATTTTGGTTGTTTGCATTGTCCCTAGAGATTGCAGCTTGCTGAGAAAGCTTAATTTTGGCCCTGGCACATATGTACACAGTACTTTGCAAAAGTGATTTTAGAACTACAAAATGCAGAGACCACTAAAACTTATAAAAAGAACCAGCAGAATATGAATAAAATGTGCAGAGCCTAATAATTTTGCACTGTAATGTATATACAGTATGTATGTTTATATGTGCATATGAATTGTATATACAGTGGATTCTAGTTAATATAAACTGTACATTAACTACATTAATTACATATCTCCTTAAGTCCATATCTCTAACAGGTGCCAGTGACTGGCCACAGGAAGAGGAATGCTATCTTTCCCAGCATATAGGGTTAAATTATTCCCTTGGTCTCATAGCTTTTTGTATCTGAGATATCTCTGAGAAGCTTCCAGTAATATGACAAAATAAATAAGGTGTCCACCATCGTTAATATTGCCACAGAACTTTCCTTTTTACAGCCAGTGATTCCTGGAGATGGTCTTATAAATTCAGATTCAGTTTTGCTGACTCTACTATTTAGTGCATCTGTATTCAGACATAATATTTACATTTTTCCAATTAAATTGCCTTGAATCCATGCTTGCTATGGATAATGTTAATGTCGTGGCACAATAGATAAGGAAACATAACTGTAATATGTCAGAACAATAAAAAACAAACAAACAAACAAAAATCTTTATACCTGTGAGTTTCAATGTTGCCTATGGATGGGATAATGTTTGTTGAATCAATTTCATGTTGTGTAAAGGTCTTCAGAAAAATCTTACACAGCCACTGTATTTTACAGTAATATTGACATTTACTTATCTATTCTCAGAGAAAATGTTACCTGTTTACATTTTCTATAAAGAAAAGGGAGACTGTCAGTCTCCTCTTAACCTTTCAATCATAGTCAAAGTCATGAAGCCTTAGGCCAGTCAAATCACAGACACTATAGTTATGATAAAGAAAAACACCAAATTGGTCAAAAATTGACTGTGTTATTAAGATTGCACCATACTTGCTTACCCACATGAATTTTAGCCATGTGGCAAACAAAAGTGGCTGCCTCTGTTAAAAAGGAGTGGGAACCGTGCCTCTGCCTCTCAGCTATCTCTGGCCATAAAAGTTGCAGGCAGCAGTTCAGGTGGAAAAATGTTTGCAGAGCATAAAATGTATTCAATAAATAGTGTGGCCCACATGGGGTCCGCCCAAGTGTGCATGAAACGGCAGTTTGGAAATTGGAATAATGGAACGAGGGATGTGATGGAGCATGAGTGTACATTAAGCAGTGTAACTGCACAGCCATGACCAGCCAGACCTCTGCTGGAAGCGCAACTATTAACTATCCTCGCATTCTTTCAATTTCAAATAACAGCCTGGATTGTCATCACGATGAGTTTTCTATTTTTTTCGAGGTTATGTTTTCACTTTGTCTAGGTGTGTTGGTTTTTGTAGCTGGAAAATGTTCTGATGGCACCCTACTGTTCAGGTTTATTCAGAGGGTCATGTTTCGTGGCTTCTGTTACTGTCTGCTGAAGCATGCACTGGTTGTTGTAACAGGTAATGCAATAATACAAGAAATACAACATATTAACCACCCATCAGTGACATCCAGATTTTCAATTATACTCACAATATTGTTCTAGCTTGCAGGGGTATTGTGGCAGCTTTCACAGAAGCAATGCTCTATCTGAAAGTTAACGTTTTACTTCAAATGTCTAACTAAAAGTCACATATATTAAGCACTGGTTTAATTGTTCTCACAAATTACAGACTAGGAAATGGACTGTACTCTCAGTTTATCTCAACATCTATCTATCTATGTTACAAATATGGGCACAACGCTGCTATGAAATTAGCCTGCATATCACATTAATTAATCACATCATAAAAATGTGAGAAAACAAAGAGCTGATATAGATGAGCGAATGAATGTTAAAACAATATTTATTGTGTTTTACTCACCTGACTGTAGAAGCTTTGCAATTTGGCCTGGAGAGCTGTCACAGCCCATCAACCTACTTTATGTAATTTGGATATAACACCTTGAAAAATGAAAAACTGTACTACGTATTTCAGACACAGACAGATTTCCAAAGGCATATTATGTGATCTATGTCCCGCCATCAGACCGTAGGAGTCACTGAAACAATGTCCCTTTTGCACAACCAATTTCACTTAAACCACTGCCTTAATTTGGACACATTATTAATAAATTACACAATGCCAAATAACCAGGTAATGTGCTAACATAGGTTCTGGTTAAACTCAATTGATATAAAATGGTGAGGTAGGGGATCTTGCCACTATCTGAGAACCTGAGAACAGAACCTGAGAGTCAGCATAGGGGATATAACACCATTTAATATCAAGACAATCCCTCCGTATAATGCACTCAGCTCCATTCCACAATGCTGCGTAGCACTGATATTGATGCATTTATAAAAAGACCTTTTTGTAATGTTCCATTAGCCTTAATCAAGGTTGGTATTATAGTGTGCTGATGTGTGAAATATTGGTGTGAACGTGAAATGTTGGTAAAGAACGTCTAAATAGTATGGATTCTTTAATATGGATGGACTATGGATTGATATCAATAACAATTATTTACAAAGTAGTACTTTGATTTTTGGTTGGTGTATCACCTTGAGGTCTGATATAGGGTTATCATCAGAGCACAGCAACCTTTTGATCTATTGAAAAACATTTAAAGTAATTGAAAGTCATTTTAAATGGTTGTGGGTAGAGAGAAGGTACTTAAACCACCTTTAAATCCATTCACAGATAAATTATCCTTTATGCAGGATATTTACATGCATAAAAATTGAGGTTAATCTTGTCCCTTTCACATAACGGAGTTGAAAAATAAAATACACAATAGATACATTTACATGTTAAAAATAGAAAGAAATAAAAACTTTAGTTGGCAACATCTGCTCTGCTTCAATAGTTTACACCTCCTTGTGTCATTTTATGTCTCATAAGTAAATTGTGTATTCTTTTGGAACATGCTATGATGCTTTGATTTGCAGCTGCTGGTGGATATTCACTTTCCTTTTCATAAATAAGCCAAATGCAGATGCTGCTGTAATGTGTTTTTCCTCAGCTTATTAACCCTTTGTGGAGCTCTCTTCCAGTTGTGCTTTTGTTTGTTTCAGCACATTTCTTCCCTATTCAGTATTCTTCTCGTTTCCTCAACCTGCCTACACTCTTCATGGAAACACAATGACCTCATCCAAGGCAACTATCAGCAATACCTCAGGAACTCTATGCAAATGCTCTAAATTAGGTCCATTGTCTGCCTTTGTTAATACCTTATCATTTGGTGTGTTGTTATAAAGAAAAAAAGTTGGCATTGCAAAAGACAGACGGCACATTCTCAGTCTACACATTACATGGCTCCATCATTTACAGCATTCGCATTGGCCCAGTGACTGATTATGATTACCTTTTCTTGCAAATATCCAGCTCATTACGACTGGTGTGCTGGCACTGAGAGCATGTGGAGCCCATCTCTTTGGGAGAGGTGGAGAGGGGAGAGAGCATAGAGAATGGAGAGGTGGGCTTCTGCATTTGGCTATTAAACACAATGAACAGCCTTCTTTGTTATTAACATCTGTTCATCAGGGAGTGAGCTTGGATAATCACCCCTCACACCTTCTGTTTCTGCACTCTGACTCAGGCAATCAAGGCCATCATTTGGCAGCTGGCAGAGGCCACTAATGCCTCACTCTCTCCCCCTACAGTATATCCCCCATCATCCCTCTTTCTCTTAGCTTCAGCTGCCATCTCTCACTCTCAATTCACATTTGAATTCCAACATCAGGTGCATCTAAAATTGACGGAAATGAGACATATTTGAATTAAAGAGGAGTTCTGATCAAACAATGCTAGATGTGCTTGCTATATGTGCAAAAAAATATATGTGCAGCGTTGATTATGATATTGCAGTGCTTTCTAATGGAGTATCCCACTGAACTAACGTTTCATATGCCGCAATGAGCCAGATGGTAGAAGACATAATGTCCACAACATTTTCTCTTATTACAGCTGTTATATGGGAGATATCATTTTAATTGCTTTACACTCAATAAGAATGCTCAATATAACAGCGGCAGTAGACTGGATCCTCACCAATACTGTAACTCTGGCTGATGAAGCTGGTATTAGACTGTACTCATTGGTATTCCAATTTTGATAAATCCAGTAAGAAGTAAGAAAGTGGTATTGTGCTTTATTGTCTTATATATCAAAACAAAAACAAACAGAGCATGTATGCATACATTGCTGATCAAAACTGAGAGTTCTGCAGGGGTGCATCTGTGTGTATGTCCATACATGACTGGGAAAAAAGAAGAGATTTCTTTTTCTTGCAACAAGATATGTAGACCATACTTTCTCACGTTAAGGTGCATTTTCTGTCAAAATGGATGATGTGGCTTCCATTTTTCAGTCATTTGTTTTATGTTTTGTGCTGGTGTAATTTTTAAGAGTGTGTGTGTGACAGGAAGTGTGTATGAATCTCAGCCAGACCATATGCACAATGACTCCAGTCTTTTGCCATATGGCTCATGTTGTGGAGACTGGAAGGTTGGATTCATGCCTATGTGAGAAAAGATGGAAGGTGGAGTGGTATGGTGTGCAGAACTGGTTGTAGAGCTCTGATGTTTTAAATATGTTTCAGGATCAACACAGATACACACTTAGGACTTTTAACAATGACTGCGTGGGTTATTGGGTAGAGTGCCAGAGCAATTTACTAGTGAAAGACCTAGTTAATTTGTTTGGTAATTGCCAGGTATTCTTGTGTGTAGTTGGAACATTAACCCATGCAGTGTGCTACCACCTTTTGAGGAGCATGGGAAGAGTCAAAAATAGGAAAGATAGCTGTTTTTAGACACTTATTTGATAAATTGCCAGTGAACATATTAACTGGTTATGACGCTGCAAAAGTTGGGCTTGCTAGTGCTACGTCAAATATGTAGTCTGTAAGTTACTCAAAACACAACATCTTGTCATACATTGCTTGTCATAGAATATTGTGAATGTACTGTTTTTTATTATTATATAGCATTTAGTTAATCATTGTATGTAGGCAGTCAAACTGTATGGAGTCAAATGGTGAGTGCTCTCTAGTGAATTGTAAGTACATCTGTTACTTTCAATAAGACTGCCTACAATAAACATACATTTAATAAATGTATTACATGTATTTAGTAATTTAGTAGACACACTTATCCAGAATGTCTTGCAGCTGATACAATCCAACCAATTTTAGCTTAATCGCCTTGCTCAAGTACCCAACAGTGGTATCTTGTCAGAGGTCGGATATAAACTCTAGACCTCTGGTCTAGTAGTATAGTTTAGTACCTTAAACACCAATCCATCGCAGTCCTAACCTTGCATTGGAAATGCATGTTGCAAAAGAGGAATCAAATACTGAACTCAGCTTCTAAAGCATGAGAGTTATTTAATATGTTACTTGTTAATTTGGCCAAAAGTAATAAGAGTAATAAATTTGGAGTGATTTCAAAATTAAGTTTATGCTGTAAGTGCATTACATTCACACTGCTTTCTGGAACTCTAATGTGACATTTAGGACATTTGACATGATTTATGTACCTGTGACTAACATTTGATCAAATGTTTGATTGGAGATGGTACAGACCAATAAGAGCTAAATCAAACAGACTGAAAAACAGCACGGATCCCAGGATTGTTGCAATAATTAACGAACACTCAAAGACACAACACTGCCACCATATATGTGCAATATTTAATACCTCCCAACACTGTATATTATATCTGAGCAAAAATCTCATTCGTGCAGTCCTTTTTTTTTATTCATGTTAATGTAAATAAAATCACAGCCATTGATGCAATATTTTACCATGTTTAGCTATATAATAAACTATAATAATTGCATATCTGCATATGAATATAATAGTGTATAATGATGTAAATTAAGTGCCTACTCTCATGACTACTGTAGTCCTTCTGTCCTCTCCTGATAAAGTCACAGTTACATAATACTATAATATTTAAGCCTATTAACCATTTGAGCCTAAGTCAATTGCATGTACATTATTGCGTTTTGGACAATAACAATTGGCAATCACATATGCCATGTGTTGTTTTTTTTAAAATGAAAATTCTGGGATAATATCATCAGTATACATTTGTTTGCCTCCATGATTTGGTTTATTTTGTATTAAAATGTTCCCAGTGCTTATACATTTTTTAATTTTGAATTTTTGCATGTACATGCTATTTATAAAGTTATGAACTCACACTGTCACAGAGCATACACATCTAATTTCGGGGCCATAGTCTGATTTAGTACATACACTACATACTATTGTGGTCAGTGTCAACATGCCTACTGTCTGAAATGATCAGATTCATGAGATTTACATAGATATGTATTTAGGTGAGCCTTAACAGTGTAAATATCATGCAAAGTTCATAGTTTGGAAAAATGCAACAATATCAGTCAAGTAAATCAACATATTCCTTAATACAGTTGCCACCTAATAAAGAGTGCTACCTCATGTTTCCAAATTGTACACTACTTACAAAGAATTATGGTATATTTCATTATGAGATCAAAGTATCACCTACAATTTGTGTGAGCAGTATATATTCATAAAATGTATTAATTGCCAGTTGCATTGTGCTCTGAATTAAAATACTAGGATGAGGGCAGTGGTGGCTCCATGGTTTGGGTATTAGTAAATTGACCAGAAGGTTGAAGGTTCAAGTACCATGACTGACGTTACTTTTAACCATGTCATTAAAACTCAACTGTGTGGACTTTAGTATGTACAATTGCATCAATTGCCACTTTGGATAATATTGTCTGCTTATACTTTGTAAATGCAAGCATATTACTTCATGGATGAACAAAAATATTCATGATACCTCTCAAGGGTTGGTTGTAAATCGTCCATTGCCTATATCAAAATCTTTATTAGACTCAGTCATTTATGGTCTTATGCTTACACAATCAAGGTTGTACACCTGCTAACAATTTTGGCCATTCCAATAGCTCCTAAATATTCAGGAATAACTTAAAAAGAACTAAAACGAATGCACCCCTGAGACCTGTGTCACATGTTTTTTCCACTGCTGATGAACTGCAGTGAACTGTTCGGGAAAAATAATTTTTTGTAAATAACAATACATGCTTCATATCAAACTCAAACTTGAACACATGCATATTTGAGAATGCAATGCTAAAACTCTCCAAAAATATCTTCTGTGGGTGTTTATTTAAATAGTCATGAGTTGTTATTTTTCATAAAATATTCCTTATGGGTGAAAATCTTGTTTTCAGCAATCAGCATGACTTCTGGATTTAATTAAATTAATGTTGAATACCGAGGTACCACTATAGTGCAAATCAGGGATATGGTAATTAATTGTGATGAAGAGTTAGACAAATACCAAAGTAAAAATAATAATTAAATAAGACTATATAAATAATGAGCCTAAATTACAGATGAGGAGATATGTTGTACTATAAAGTGCAGACTTCACAGACGTTTGAATAAGATGGTGTTTTAAAACAGGTAGTATGTTCAGGTATAAGGAAGGATAAGGATACACCATGCAAATAGTCCCCTGAGCTAATGGAGCTCAGCTTGCAGATTTATATGTTAAATGTTAGAGTACTTTGCGAGGATCAAGTATGGGGCAATATAGTCTAAAGTCGTTATTCATGATCAGGTCTGTGATGGTGGTGCAACCAGTTAAGAGCACGTGGGAAGCAATTCTTGAGTTATGGCAGCTCTGATTCTCATGTTGTGGTATCTTTTCCCAGTCAAAGTCACTATTACTTTCAGATATTAACAGAACGTGTCATATACACGGTTGTGTGGACAAGTAAATCAGTTTGAGTTGCATAGGCAAGGCAAGGAAATAGTTTATTTATATAGCGCAATTCATACACAAGGCAATTCAAAGTGCTTTACAGAATAAAAATTAATAATAAATAAAATAAAATAAAAAATTAGATTTTCAAAGATCTGGTGAAAAACACAACGGTGATTGTAAAACACAAACTAGCTGAGTGTTTTTTTCAGCTACTTGTCAGCTGATTGAAGACATTACCAATGAGCAGATTGACTCTTCTTTATGTACAGCTGTCTGCAAGTTTTCTCACAGTGCTTAAACATCTAAGGAAATTAAAAGGAAAGGCTATCCCATAATAATGATACAAATGGCTATGACAAATAAACAATTAAAAAGGCAGCCATGTTTCATGATGCATGTGCAAGTTAGTGTGTGCTTGTAACCCTAATCACCTTCAGCATTCTTGTTCTGTGCAGCTAATTGACCACAGACATCAGTGACACAAGACGTCTAATATAGAACGAGCTGTACACCAGCAATTACCCGTTGCACGTGCAATGAAATCACTCTCAAATTGGCCCTCTCACCCCTACCACACCATTCCCCCCTCCAATGTGAGATGGCGTGATCTGGGTTCAACTAATGAAACCATTTTGTAGGGTGGAAGCATCACTTTTAATGAGCCATCGGGTTTTCAAGGTCATTTCCGCTTTCCCCAGCTTGCTATATTTAAGCGTGCATGAATGAGCGTATGTGTGCATTGTTCCCCACCTCTTGTTAGTTTGTTTTATGCATTCTAATGGGGAAATGTTGACTCAGATTGTCTCCATCTGAGTATGTAGCCACAAATACGTATGACCTCGTGGTCATAAGGTGCTGTGGCAATGCAAAATGGAAGAATGGAAAATGCTACAATTAATTCAGGTTCAAATATTGTTTTATTTTTCTTTCAACTCGCTTCATGCTGTGTTTATTATTTGTAAATGTACAACATGCAGATACAATTTTACATCCAAAATAAACATCCTGGTGATTTTGGGCTATTTTGTGTATTGATGTTTAGTCTATGTGCATTTTGTCAGGTGTAAAAACACATTTTTGTCAGCGTCCAAATAGGCTACCTATTCTTATTTCATCTTGCCCCAAAGTGTGTACATTTGCACTCCATCTCCCAGGCCATAAATTTGATTGTTTAAAAGTCATTCTGGTTCACCTTAATTGACATCATTTCCTTCACATCTTGACCTATTTTATATCTTGACTGCCCATGATATGACTCATTACCCCCTCCCTTGTTGCTTCTCAGTCTTGTGTTGCGGCTGTACGGTATTTGTATTCAGCTCAGAAATGGAAGGGGGTTTCTCAGATGCCTCAATTTCAAATCTCCTCTTGCTTAATGTACAACACGCATTTCTTCAGTGCTTTATTTTCCTTCATTCATGATAACATTTTCCTGCCTACGACATACACACACATTCCTAAAACAAATTGTTTAATTTGACTAGAGTAAGCAAGGGAGAAGTCCACAAACCTAACTAGCACTATCAAATAAGACACGTACATAAACATTATTAATCCAATAATTATTTGGTTTAAACTCCTACCTGATTATTCAAGCGGTCATGTAAGCATGTATCAGCATTCTCTGATAGCTTAAATCTAATGAACGGCAATACAAAGACACTATTATTATGCTAATACTCACATTTCTACCATTTATTTGATGACTTTTGTGTTTCTGTGCACATTTGCAAAAACCATTATGTAGTTAGGATTTTGACATATTATTAAGCATGTACTACCCCTGGCAATAATTATGGAATCCTCAGACGTAAAGGATGTTCAAACAGCTTTTTTTTTAATTTGGAGTAAATAAATAAAACAGAGATATGACACCAAGCAATTATTGTTTCATAGCTGTAAATTCTGGCTTCATGTAGCATACCTAAAAAAAATAACAAAAAACAAACACACACACTGGAAACACAATTATTGCTTTTTTTTCACCTTTTGAATTGTTTTAAGGAAAAAGCTTATTCTGCTTCAAACTAGTTCCAACTTACTGAATGACATCAGCTTTGCAGGATGGAGCCTTGTCATGAACCAGTTTTTAAACTTTTTCGCATCCAGACTATTCATCTTTAAATAATTATATCATAACCAAGCAAAGATAAATATTTATATATAAAATATAGTCTTATAGTCTTATAGCTTTGTAACAAACATTGACTCCTGTTTCTGTCATTTTTCCATTTGTTCTGTTCATATTGCATTGATTTTTCTGTTCTCATGCTTTGATGTCTCCTTTTCTTTTTTTACTACATGAATAATAACAACTGATGTTTTGTTGAAGTTCCTTTTTGAATTAGTTTGAATTACTCTTTCCATTGTTTCAAATTGCTTCATTGCAAAATCAATTCATTATTAAGACATTTATATGAGAAGACTGTATGTCAGATCTCCCAAAATTAGTTCAAAGCCAAAGCCACAAAGTACAGCCATGAAGTCCATTGTGCTGTGCTAGCATGCCTTACTCCACCACAAAAAGAAGCTCCGTGATGAAATAAGCTTGCTCAGGCCCAGAATATTAAATGTAATGTGAGCACAGGCCAGCAGGGAGTAGGGAGGGGAGACAATCTTACTCAGGCCAAGTACAATGCAAGGCATAGTGTGAGTACACATTCACCCAAGTCTAACAGCTAATTAAAAACTGTAAGACCTCCTTTTAAACTGCAGATATTTATATTGTGCCAGTATTTCTTTTGAAAATGGCAACTTCAATGTTATTCCACACTTATATATAAGAAATAAGCAATATTGTGTATGTTCAAGAAATAAATGCATAGTATATTTACTGTTAAAAAATAAAGGGAATACTTTAACTACTAAATTCTAATTGCATTAAATCTGTTTACTCTAAAGTAACAGTTTGATTAAATGTAACCCTACTAAAAATAAATAATGTACAATTATTGGTAGACTGTACTTCTCAAAATTTCCCTATTTTTTATTGTTTTATTATTATTATTTATTTAGTGCTTCCTCTAGTTTTGTGTTTTTTGCAGTTTATTGATTTGTCCATTTTTATTTTCTATTTATATTATTTGTTATTTACATCAAATGTACTCATAGTCAGAACTGCTTCTTGTCATCACCAGATCAGACTCAGGACCACAGGCAAACCTCAAACTTGCCTTGTGCCTACTAAGACAGAGAGGATGCATGTGTGGAAGAGGCGGGGGAATCTGAGGGGTTTTGTGACCTGTTGGAGTTGACCCCACCACAGGAGATGGCACAACATGAGGCCTGAGAGCCCGCTATACACCATCAAAGGAAATGAAGGAAAATGAATACTCAAGCTGAACACATACCATGCACAGGCATAAATGTCTGTAAGTTGAACGAGCCATGTGCATTTGTTTACGTGAGCAACAGATTCCAGCAGAAGAGGGCATTGCAAGGGGCTGGACCCTGGGTGAAACAAATATACAAGAAAAAGGAAAAAACTATCACTGGCTATAGGCAATCACTGAACATTATGCTATTTCTAACCAATAAAATACTTTTATTGTTAGATTTCTTTATTTTCCTAATGTTTCACTGGGAATGTTCGATTACTGTATTATGAAATAACTAATATAAAAAGCACAAGTGACTTAGAACAATTATCCACTATGCAGGCAACAGAATAACAAAACACGGAATGACAGCAAAGAGGTAATAGACATGTGATAACAGTTGTCCTTAATATGGTGCTTATCCAATTGACATATTGCTCCACAATTCTGTTGTTGATGAAATTTTGATTGTTGCTGATGTTATTGTGATTTGGTTTGATGTTCAGGCTGTAAGCAGACCTGCAAATGACCCTCATATTGGTCTTCTGTAGGTCAGATCCCAGACACAGGCACAAACACAAAGGATCTCCGGATCTAGAGCTGTTGACTTGAACCCCATGGCCTTGGTCAGCAAGACCTGCTGCTCTGGAGCATTGCCGATGAACAATGCCTCTAAGTGAAGTTGTCTCAGCAGGTGGAGGATCAAACAGAACCCACCTGGGGAGGCCAAGCAGGGGTCAAGCTCCACGTCCCTGCTCTGACCTGCTGTAAAAAAAAATCCCTGTTCCACACTATTGCAGCTTCCCCTGTTAAAACAACACTGTACAGAAGAGTGTGCACCATCCATTACTGCCCCTGTGCACACAAATGAACCTCTTCATCAGTTCCTGCCTTTGAAAAACAAATGCTTGAAGTGCAGTCAAATGTGTTAGAACATATGTGGGTCAGCCAAGGGGCATGAAATAGTGAACGTGTGTGATGCATATGATTTGGCAGTGACCACATGGCTGTGAATCCTGTAGGGATTAGTTGCAGTGTGCTTAAAGATGGCAACTGCAGAATATATTTAAAATAATATATTTAAAATTTTAGATTACACTTACACAGTTTTACAATATTCAGAATAATTGTTTAAGCATATATTAATGTTGATGCTGAATATTATTATTAAAAATATCCTATAAGCACTTAGCTTTAAACCTTTGGATTGTTGTTTACAGCATGTTGTTGTGATACAGTGTGCTTCCTAATTCAAAAATACATGCTGTAGCAATGCTGCTTGCATTCAATGGGAGTGAAATATACTTACCAGGCAAAAAATGAGTAATCTGTGACTGAAACATACCTAATAGTTTCGTCTTTGAACCACAGTTCTGAAAATAATTTCCAATAGATTGGGATTTCTCACTGACACTCACTGCATTGACCTCTTGACAATCTTTTCACATCAGCAGGTATTTATAGCCCAGTCATCCTTGTACAATGCTGTTTGCAGCAGATTGCAGAGTTACTATAACCTTAAACAATCATCAGATTTGATAAATACATTGTCTTGTTTTTCCTGGTCAGGGTCATCTCAGAATTCACTGGGGTTGCTGGTTGATAGGTTCAGTTATTTTCCTTTTAGTATAATTTTCTGTGAAGAAATGTAGTGTATCACCCTTGAAAACTTGAATCATATACAGGATGTGCTATCAATCTGATTACACGTGGATTCGATTAAAGTAGCATCTATACTATACTATACTATACTATACTATATTCCCATCTACAGGGAAAGAGAGTTGTTGGTCAAACACGGCCATTTCTGTTTAGGGGGCATTTGATATGTTATTGGTCATCTGATATTTTAAATTTAAAATGTAGCCTTTAAAGGACAATTCAGGTAAACTGAGCTCTTTAAAATGGCACCAGCAGATAGTTAGCTGTCCTGGGCGACCACCTACACAATAATATTACACATAGGCTGCGTAAGGTTGGGTGGGTTGCTGTAGCCTAGCAGTTAAAGTTCTGATGGTTCAGGGTTCAAATCCCACCTCCAATCACCTTGAAATGCCAAGCTCCCACAGTTGGGTCCTTAAGCAAAGAGGTTTGGAAGATTGTATGAGTTGTAAGTCACTCTGAATAAGGTCATCTGCTAAATGCAGTAAATGCAAATGTAAGGTTAATAAAAATAAATGGGATGAGTGAGGGCTGATATCACATTCTTATGCCTCTCCTGAAGAAACAGTCTCCATCTTGCTCTTTCTTGCTGTTCTTGGCACATAGCATGACTTTTATCATTATTATTATACCTTGATCAACAGGCACTATTGGCTTGGTACTGAATAAGGTAAGATTTATGTATATTATTAAGACATTGGCCTTCATAACTTGATGAACAAAAGATGTAGCCGCTTCTAATTATGGCCCTCCAAACAATGCTACCTGGAGCAAGGGCTGTTTGGTTGCAAATTTTCACAGATTTGTGATCTGCTTCACCCAAGGCTGTAGTGTCAAGAGACAAAGAAAATGCATAACCCACCATTCCATTATTTATTAGACAAGAACAATAATATAATGGATATATACTGACTTCACTCTCAAACAACATACAACTAGTGTAATTTGGCTTTCACCTGTTTCTATATTTTAGGTCAGTATTAGAGAAAGACATTACCCATTAGACAAATCCACTTTTTATCTGGACAGTAAAAGCTTTGGCCATGGTGTGCAAATTCAGTTTCCTCGCTTCCATTATCCCCTATGGTTTTCAACATACCATGCTGGGGGAGTGTTTACGGTCCTGTGGCTTGGTGGTTTCCACCAGGCAGCTGGCTCTCAGGTTGAAGTGTGATTCTTTCACCAAAGTACCCACTTGGTTTGCGAGGCATTGAAATGTGTCAAGCTATACAACCTGAACTTAATGAATAAGGAGAAATACGTGTTATTAAAAATCTTCTGTTGATCATTTTGCAAAGTGAGATTGCAAGTCGGTGAGTGAGTCATCTGAGAATACAAATTAACACATGAGAGAAAAGAACCGGGGAATCACATGATCGTTGCTACCATCCATAAATTCACCATTTGATGGCAAGCATGTGGCCACTGAAAGACAGCTCTCCTTTTAATTGTGTAGCAGAACAAGCAGTCCATAAAGATGTCAAGACATTGTTAAATATTCATGGAGACAAATCGAGCAAAGAATTACTGGTTAAATGAGTAATGGCCAGCTAATGGGATTCAAATAGAGAAGAAGTGCCCTTTACCAGATCAATCTAGCTTCAATAGTCACCCTTCCATACATCTTCATCAGACATGTAAAGGTGATTTAAACTGTGTCTTTGTCAGTGTCAATTGCCCAGCGCATTTGCAAGAAGATGGAACTGACACTGTGTTAAATGTGGCTAAATTAGTATAAAAGACAAGGAGCATGTATTATTAATATATGGCCTTTTAATGGGACTGACAACTTGAACAAGCAATAAAAAACCTAGTTAAGTCCAAAATCAATAATTCTAAGGCACAGGAACAGTAAACACTCCTTGCATTTAGGTAGTTCACTGGCTTTCTGTCAAAGTATCCCTTATAGCCACTAAATACTGTTATGTTCAGAGTTGCATGTACGAAAAAGCCTATCAGGTTTCTTTTCTTGTGATAATGAGCGTGCAGAAATCCTACTGAGGCTGACTGCTCTGCTGCTATTGCCCGTCCTCTTATGGTCAATAGCAGAACTGCAGCAAAAGTGAATAGAAAATAGAGAACAGTTGTTATGCAGGCTGGAAAATTATATCAATAAGACAAGAAGCGAAGAGAAAGGCCTCCATTTCCAAGAATCACCATGCATTCGTGTAAATGTGTATATTTTGTATTGTATATTGTGTGTCTAAACACCCCTCTAACTCTCTCTCTCTCTCTCTCTCTCTCTCTCTCTCTCTCTCTCTCTCTCTCTCTCTCTCTCTCTCTCTCTCATATATATA
>JAUZST010000920.1:16417-38351 GCA_034779995.1 Parotocinclus haroldoi | reverse complement strand
GTGTGTGTGTGTGTGTGTGTGAGAGAGAGAGAGAGAGAGAGAGAGAGAGAGAGAGAGAGAGAGAGAGAGAGAGAAAGAGAGAAAGAAAAAGAGCAACATTAGAGAAAACAGTTCACACAGCATCCATTTATCGACTTCTCTGGGCTCAGATGCATCTGGGATGGACCATTACACAGTGGAAACTGTAGCTGAAGTGAAATGTGTATTATGGTCAGAGATTTTTTTGTGCAAAAAAATGGACAGTGTGTGCACCTGACAAAAAAACAAAAATGAACTTTTAATCATGATAAATTTTAGAGCAACATTAATTGATTCAATATGATGCGGCAGAAAGACGATGCAAAACACACCAAATCAGAAAAAGGTAGGAATGAATCATGAAAATTATTTCCAGTCTTTCTTTGAGGAAACACTACAATAATTTTCTCAAACATTTGTTGACCACAGGAGATTCTCTGACCACCTTTGCTCCTCATCACTAACCTAGCCATAGCTACTAACTATGTTTTGGAATGTGTTACAGGCCCGAAACCAACCTTTGGGGTTGTAATTTACTGTATTAACGGGATATTCTAATTATAATAAACTGTATTCTTTATTTTCACGTCACTATAATCATTATTCATGGTCCAAAAATTCTAAGTAATCTCACCAGGGTGATGACACACCAAGCAGTGTCTGACCTTCTTCACAGAAACCTCCAGTGTTGCTATAGAAGTTTCCTTCCATTCACTGAACCTAATAACAATAGAGATAATCAAAACCACAATGTCCAAACGAAGTCTAAATGTATCATGTATAATATGTCAACCAAAGTTTGGCTTAACCCTAGTTCATCAACGTATACTGCGATGTGCATGACTCTCACACAGGTGGAACAAACCTGCAGACTAAAGTGCTTTAAATGTGTACACACTGGTTTTCTTCAAAAGGATGGATTTCAACTGTGAGCTTAAATCTGCACGGAGGAACAGCCCAAGCTCGCTGCATCCACCAACTACCATTGCTAGCAATTTGATCAGTTGGAGCACTGGGCGCTAAATCCCTTATCCTCCCATGTAGCCATGTCTGTACAACATCCAGCTAAGCTGGAAGAAGCAGCAAGCCTTGTCTCTTATATCACTGCGTTACCATCCATCAATATTCTTAAGACTGAAAGCAACATGATGTAATCAAAAGGAATTCAGCAAAATCACAGTAATTAACAGCTTGGAACGTTTGCATATACAGCATATGGGTTATTCTTCAACTGGAGAGGGAAACCATGTCACAAGGATTGGAGGGCTAAAAATATAAGGCACAGCTCCAAGATTCATTGTAGACATTCACACAGTTAATCTATGCTTAAAACCTAATTTCCCAAAACCTAATTTTGAGCGACTGATTTTTTTCTTTCTAAAATAAGTTTAATAGTCACTATTATATGTCAAATAGCTTGTCATGCAACCAGTTTTTAACATTTGAGCAAAATTTTTATAATAGGGTACTTTTATACCCTCTTATATAAACAGGGTACTCAGTAGTTTGTATGATATCCACACACTTGTATGCATGCCTGCCAACGTCATGCCAAATGAAAGATGAAACCTGCGTTCACCAGTGGCAGAACTGCCACAATTTAATTCTGAATGCAAGTTAGTAAAATGACTGTGCTATTTATATGTAGCTGTGTTTGTCCCCCTGCTTTATGCTGCACTTTTAAAATATAAGTGGCACAGAATCAGGTATACGACACCGATCTGACCACTGGCTATGGTTGATCATGCTAAGAAACTCCCGCTAACTCCTGCTCATGCTAAGTAGCTCCTCTGTTAGGTACGAGCTACTTGATTTGTGCTCGCTGGTTTCTCCTATTGAAATGACTTCTGTGTTGCATTCTTTGTTTTGTGTTGCCCAAGTGTGTCATTAAAACAATAAAAGGCCGCCATACAGCTTGTATTTTGCAACACAACAAAATAGACTTGTCTATCGGCACACAATATACAGTATATCATCATATCTCACAGCTTTAGCATATAGATGCAGATTCAGAACACATGGCTGCTTACCAGGCAAAACAGAAGAGACAGACATTGAACAGAAAAAACCTGGGGATCGCTCAAAGAGAGGGAAATGTCAGGAAAGAAAAAGATGTCGAGTAAGGTATGCAAGGCATAGAGTGTGGTTAAAGGGCAACACTGAGCACTGTAACACCAACACTCCAGAAATTAAACATAACTCAAGGTTAGTTGTAAGACTATGCACTGGATGCATTATATGTCACTAACTAGTTATTCTGTTATATAGTAAAGCAATTTTTTCTAAACTGTTTATACAAAAGGATCTTTACATAAATTGTGCAGTTACCATGATATATTTTCTTAGGGTGTTGATGTACATTTACTTAAATTACTCACTGGTGAATGAAAGTAAAGTAAAATTAATGTATTATGTCAATTGATCTTGCCTGAAATGTTAGAAGTTTTGCACTAAATTTTGTCTCCATTTCAGCGTTCATGATTTTTGTACAACAAATAATCTTTTTATATACGTTTTGCAACATACTGCTTACAAAAATTAAGTTGCCTTTCAGTGTAAAAGAGACCAACAACAAAAACTAAACTAAAAAAAAAACTATAACTATTGTCAGAATATATACAGAATGAATCTGTACAGTGATTGGTATACAGTGGAAGGTGAATACCTATAGTCCTGTGTTTGTAAAGTGGGCAGTTGTTTTACTATTGTTATGGAGTGGTGTTCAGTATAGTGTAGTGGGTAGATATGTGTCTCATATTTGGGATAATTTGAGTGCACCCCGCACTATTTTATTACTTCTTTTCATGGGACATCACTGAAGATATGACAATTTGAGACACAAGTATAAGATTGTATAAGAGCGCAAGTTTGCTGTGCCCTCAAAATTACTTATGTTATTATATCTGGGGACTGTGATAGCCTAGCGCATACTGGACACTGGACCTAATGGTGCAGGGTTCTAATCCCACCTCTGCCAAGCTGACAGTTGAGTCCTTAAGCAAGGCAACAAAAGTGAGTACACCCCTCTGGTGGATGTTAGAGACCTTGCGCCTTTCATTTGAGAATGCCCCACAAATGCTCAATACGGTTTTGGTCTAAAGACATGTTTGACCAGTCCAGAAATTTTACCCTCAGTATATTAAGCAGGTCTTGGAGGTGTGTTGGGCTCGTTATCATGTTGGGATACTGCCCTGCAGCACAGTTACCAAAGAGAGGAGAACATACTCTGCTTCAGTATGTCACAGAACATGCTGGTATTCATGGACCCCTTCATAAATTGTTCATGAATTGCTCCCCACAGGAAGCAGCATTCATGCAGCCCAAAATCATGACATTCTCCATGCTTGACTGTAGGCAACACACTTGTCTTTGTACTCCTCACCTTGTTGAAACTGTTCCTGACCCAACTAGTTCTTGTTTGGATACTCTTGTATCGCCTCCCAAATGGTAGGTTGTACAGGGTGTGGCTTGGGTGAGAGGGGTCCCTGATGTTCCATGCCCTGTGCACACAGCACTGATGGTGGGTAGTTGTACACCAGTTAGAGCAGTATGCAAACTCGTGTGGATTCAGCAATGGAGGAAGCATCATCTTCAGACGACTGAGAATTAGTTTCTCAAATCACTTAATTATAATTGGAGCAAGTAAAACAGGGCAGAAGTTACTCAAACAGTCTCATAACAATGAGTACACACCTCATTTTTGCAACTATCTTGTAATATAACTTCATTGGACAACATCGAAGACGTGACACTTTGATATAGTGTGAAGTAGTCAGCTCAGCTTTATAACGGTGTAAATTTACTGTGCCCTCAAAGTAACAACACCAATAAGCCAATAATGTGTAAACCACTGGCAACAAAACTGAGGACACCCCTAAGGGAAAATGGCCAAACTGTCAATACTTTATGTGGTCACCATTATTTTGCAACACCCCTTTAACCACTGCTGCAATGCTGGCAGCAATTCTATGGCTATTTTCAAAATCCAACTCTGGATATGATGCTGAGCACGTGCATTCAACTTCTTCGGTAGGCGATGGCAATTCCTCTTTCAAGTGGAACCTGTTCTAAACCCCTGTATGGTCTTGGCCACCGTGCTGCAGCTCACTTTTAGGGTGTTGGCAATCTTCTTATAGCCTCGGCCGTCCTCATGTAGAGCAACAATTCCTTTTTTTTTAGATCTTTTTTACTCTTTGCCATGAGGTGCCATGTTGCAATTCCAGTGACCAGTATGAGAGTGTGTGAGAGAAATAACACCAAATTAAATACACCTGTTACCCATTCACTCCTGAGGAGAAATGGCTTATTGGGCACACTTTAGCCATTTTTCATTTAGCAGTGTACTCATTAATAAATGTGTGTTAAGGTATTTTGAGTGAACAGTAAATTTACACTTATATAAACTGTATACTGACTACTTTACATTGTATCAAAGTGTCATACCTTCAGTGTTGTCCCATGAAAAAAGATATATAATAAAATAATGTGAGTGGTGTACTTATTTTTCTGAGATTATTGCATATCTGCTGTCAAGAGTGTTAGGGGGTTATTGACTAGAGGAGGGCAGCTCATAGTACTGTGTTGGTTCTTAAACTGACTTATGTTTAGGTCCATAGAACTATAGAACTAGTTAAGCTCGTCTAGGAGCAAGGCATTAATGGATGTGGGAGTTGCAACTGAATGTCTCTACAAGGTGAGTCAAAAACCATAGGACACTTACCGAATTGGTTATGGCAGCCTCTGTGAATGGTCCATAATGCAGCACATGTTTTTTGACTCACCCTGTAGTTGACACCTCGTTTCAGGTTTGCCCTGGCTGTACTGTAGCCCTCAGCATCACCAGATTTGAAAGCAGAATCACAGAAGTTGTGAACTTCAGCATTCATTCAGGGATTCTGATTAGGAAAGATTTTCACATGCTTGACAGAGGTGACATGCCTGTGTTAACGGTCGTAATCTTTGATTCCTCATGTGGCACTGCATCAAGAATCGCCATTCATCAATAGCTGATATAACCGCATGGGTAAGGGATTATTTTGCAAATCATTGTCATTCACTACAATATGGAATTCAATTCAGCAATGCCAATCAAAACCATTACACAGTGAAAAAGTGTGTTTTGGTTAGATGAATCAGTAATTCAGGTCGTTTTTAGGGGAAAAAAAGGTGGATGTACCCACTTTTCAAGAAGCGATTGTCCATTCAAACTCTTTATTAATTTAAGAGCTTGTTCTTTTCCAATGCCTGGAACACCCTAGAGGAGTAAATACAATTCAGTTATAAATAGTAATTAAGGTGGATTTGTATAGATTAAGACCACAATACAATGCAATATTGCCATACCTTAGGCATGTAGTCACAGCCAAGGAGAATGGCCAAGCCCACAAGTGACTCTCGCTTCAACTGTAGTTCTGTCTCCACTCTGGACATCTTATAGCACTCTATCTGTGGGTCCTGGGACAGTATGGAAAATCCATATAAAAGTGTTTCTTACATTTACTTTGACTTTTTTCCATTGATTACAGTATGACCCTGAGATATTTCATGTTTTGTCTGTTCGACTTCAGTTCATTTGATAATAAACATCCATTACTGCATTTCAGGCCAGCAACAGTCCAAAAAATTGGGACGGGGCAATTTAAAGCTAGTAATGAATTTTAAACTCATTTCAAACATTCAAACATTCAAACACGATTGTAATGTCTGCATGTGTTTACTCCGGGTACTCCGGTTTCCTCTCACAGTCCAAGTCATTTGGTCATTATAAACTGGCACTGATTTGAAGAGAGTGATGTTAAATAATGGCTAAAGAACCACAGCAGTGGGGTGACCAGCGACCTCTACAAGGCATCTGACAGACTGGTCGCCAAGGTGACCGTCTTGACTTGGTACAAAAGCACCCAGAAAAGGCTGAGACTTTGATGAGTAAATATGGCTAGAGGTTCTTCAGATTGTCAACAAATGGGAAAATTACTGAAAATAAAGACTGGAAGGAGATTTGCATTGTATATTATACTAATACTAAATGATTCTAAGAACTGGGAATTTCGGTGTGTAACGATTAAGCCTAATGCCCTGACTGCTGGCATGGGCAATGGATTACTTTGACAGACCTTTGTAACAATACAGAGTTACATTTACACATGCCATTTAAAACTTTGCTGTGCAATAAAATATGTTACACATAAAAATGTTATCTATATCCAGAAGCAGTGGCGACTTCTCAGAGGCATCTAGTGCTCTGGACCAATAATGAAGCAACAATCCAAAAGCCGTGATATGGAGGTTGTGTCATTGCCACAACCAATGTCATTTACACTTACACACAGAAAATTACACTGAATTGTAACTAAATGTAAGAAATATATACGCACACATGCACGCATGCGTGCGCACAGTGGATGGAAAGTATTTTGACCCCTCTCAATTTTTCACTGCTTCATTGCAGCCATTCGCAGAAAAAAAAAAGAAATGTAGAATTTTTTGTAAATTCATTCATTCATTCATTTCAAAAGAAAAACTGAAATGTCACACGGTCATACGTATTGAGACCCTTTGATGTGACACTCATATTTAACTTACAAGCTGTCCATTTCTTCTTATCCTTCTTGAGATGGTTCTACTCCTTTATTGGAGTCCAGCTGTGTTTAACTGAACTGATTGGACTTGATTAGGAAAGGCACACCTGTCTATATAAGACCTCACAGCTCACAGTGCATGTTAATGCAAATGAGAATCATGAGCTCAAAGAAACAGCCCAAGGAGCTCAGAGACAGAATTGTGGCACAGATCTGGCCAAGGTGAATTTTTTTTGCAGCACTCAAGGTTCCTAAGAGCACAGTGGCCTCCATAATCTTTAAATGGAAGAAGTTTGAGACGACCAGAACTCTTTCTAGACCTGGCCATTCAGCAATCATGGGAGAAGAGCCTTGGTGAGAGAGATAAAGAAGAACCCAAAGATCACTGTGGCTGAGCTCCAGAGATTCAGTAAGGAGATTGGAGAAAGTTCCACAAAGTCAACTATCACTGCAGCCCTTCACCAGTCAGGACTTTATGGCAGAGTGGCCCAGCGGAGCTGAAATCCCACATAGTTTGCCAAAACGCACATAAAAGATTCCCAGACTGTGAGCAATAAGTCTAATGCCCATCTATACACTATAATATAAATGATGTGTGGACATTGGGTCCGTGCCTATTACACGAGATCCAACTATGTATGGGTTTTTATAATAACGGTAGCCCAACACTAACTAACCTTGCTAAACATCCTAGTACACACTGAATAGTAACCACTGAATATGAAAAGTGGCAGGCACTTACATGAATTTCACACGAGATTCGATATACATGAAAAATTAGGCTGAAGCCTAATATTTTTATATAAACAGAAGCTTAGAATAGAAATGTAGTGCTTGTCAGATTAATGATGTTTTCACACAAATGTCAAACAGGATAATTGCTTTCAGGACCCTACATACATCCCTTTTGAAACCACCCATATTATAGTCCTCAATATGTAGATACAGTCACCAAATTTTGCATAACCTCAAATTACATGAATGTACTTTCAACAAAAGTTCTATGGGCCCGTAATAACATAGCTAAGCCGGCATGTATAACTAACCAAAATGTAGTAGACCTGAAACATGGGACCATACAAACAAACACAGGCCTCTTCGCTCAGGGGGAGCAACAAAAATATGAGAGTGTGTGTTTTACAGAGTACCTTAAAACATTGTAGTGTTGTGTCTATGGGAGAAGCACAGCGTCATTGACCAGACGTAAGCTAACCCACATGCACGTTTTTTTAACCTGGAGAATGCTGCTAGCGTAGAATACCCGCAAACACATGTAGAGTTTCACACGTTCCTTGTCGTTCAAACCGGGTTGATTTGTTTCTTCGTTTCTTAAAGAAATGTATAAAGGTTGCAGTCTAACTGTGGGAGTCGTACTGGAGCTATTTTACCCTTGTTTGCCTCAGAAAAACTAACTTTGCCAACTAGTCACTAAAATGTCTAAGTTCTGTTTAGAAACTTAGGGTTAATAAAAAGGGTTATACTCATTAAGTGATGAAAAGTGATGATAGTCTGTAGACTATCTATTTGACGCCTTGCCTATTAATCCACTCAAATTTCAAAAATCTCTCTGACAGAGCAACTTTTCCTTCTTCTACTCTACAGCATCTCTGGAGAAACCTGAAAATGGCTTCTACCAACATTCACCATCCAACCTGACAGAACTGGAGAGGATCTGCAAGGAAGAATAGCAGAAAATCCCCAAATCAAGGTGTGAAAAACTTGTTGCATCATTCCCACAAAGACTCATGACTGTACTAGCTCAAAATGAGCTTCTACTAAATACTGAGCAAAGGGTCTGAATACTTATGACCATGTGATATTTCAGTTTTTCTTTTTTTAAATAAATTTGCAAACATTTCTACATGTCTGTTTTTGTCTGTCAAGATGGGATGATGAGTGTAAATTAATGAGAAATAAAATTAACTTTTTTGATTATAACAAATGGCTGCAATGAAACAAAGAGTGATACATTTAAAGGGATCTGAACACTTTACGTACCCACTGTGTTTAGAATATGTGAGGGGCTTTGGCAAAATCAGGAGCTTTTTCGCAAGGGCAGGCACAGAGCCATGGCCAGTTCAAGCAAAAAAAAAATTCCCTTTTAAAAGTGAGATGTTTCCAAAAATATCACTTTTGAAAAAAACACTTCAGATAATATTCAACCTCAGCCGGCCATAGCTCAACACCTGCCCCTGGGAGAAGCGCCTGCACCTGTTCTATATTAAAGTAAGAGTTAAGTGTACCTTTTGATGTCATCTATCTAAATATGGTAAAGCTGAATAAATCAGTTTCACTGCAACAGCCTATCCAATGATGCAAATGTGCAAATCTCAGAAGTTTAAAAAGTCATAACTTGGTCAATTTTGTCCAATTCTACAAATTATTTCAATAAATTAACTTAAAATTAGGTCAATTTCCAATTTCCAAGAAGAGTTTGTGTTTTTGCCAGATTCCCTCACATATTTAAGCAACAATATCACAGACAATAATATCTAATACTTCCTATATGCAGAATGTTGTGGTGGTTTTCTTTCAGGCTAGGACCTTTGCTAACTCACTGGGATGAAGCTGGCATTGATGAAGTCAGAAGAGTTGTTTTCATTTAAGCATGAAAGTTTCACACGTGTCGAGTCATCTATTTTTTAAAAACAGAATTTAGAAAAGGCTTTGCATACAGAAACGTAGTATATTGCAAAATAATTCAAAAATCTTGCTGTGTGTTTACACAAGTATTATAGTTTTAGTTTGAATTACATGATGAGGCATTTCAGTCCATAAAGGCCACAGACACAAGTTTCAGCTGAACGCACATGATTTTTGATCCCTCAGATGGCACTTATATAACCACATGGGCAAATGATTACTTTGCCAAACCTTTGTCAAGCACTACAATACGAAATACATTTTTCAACAAGACAATGCAAAGCCACATGCTGTGCATTACGTTTGCATGGCTGCAGAATAAAAGAGTACGGGTACTGGGCTGGCCTGGCTGCAGTCCTGACCTGTCCCCAGTAGAGAATGTGTGGATGATTTTGAAATGATGATATTGCACATCTTAGAATGTGTTTGCAAAAAGGAAGTGGACAAAATAAAAACTGAAACACCAAATCGCTTGGTATCCTGTGTAATAACTTTTAAGTGTGGTCAGATGTAATGGCAACATTACAAACTGTTAAATGCTTTACTGTCCTTTTTTTAACGTGTTGAATGGCTGAAATGCACGTATTGGATGTTAACTAACAAATGAAATGAAGCTGGCTAGATAAATATCTCAAATATCTTTTCTGCAATTAAACAATAGTCAAAGCAAGTGTACGAAATGCCTTGTGTTTTTCAATCTTTGATTAATTTCTCTATTATTCCTGTGTTCATCCACTTACAGGGCAGTATATTGTTGTAGCGATTTTTGGAGAGGTTCTCAAGTAAACGTGCAGCATCCTGAGGTTGGTTGCATCCGACATGTTTCAGGTCCTATAAGAACATTTAAAATATATTATTATTCCTGTATCTACAAAATGTAAATATACATTTTTAAAATGTGCTTTTGTTTCATTAAATATACTGTAAAGCTAGTAATTTCAAGAATAATTACTTAACTGTTTCCTTTTCTTTATTGGGGTGATATTATGAGTAAAAATCTTCTGCTTTAACCAGACTTTGCAAAATGTGACTATAAACAAATTAAATATTTATTTAAAATGAAGTCAGTCTTACCTCAAATTCTTCTGAAAAAAGATAACTGGAGTCTGTCTGAAGCTTTGCAATATGAGCCTCAAAGTGGGCTGCATTTATGGGGCTAAAAAAATAAGTAATTAGGTTTCATTTCTGCTGGTTTAGACTAGCCTCTTTCAACCAGAAATTCTTGACCTAAAAATTCACCTCCCAAATCCGATGTGGAACTAGCAGTAAGAACATTAAGTGATTTTTATAACACGTCAGTGTATGGGTTTGACAACATACTTTCATGTCTCTTCAGTATGTGTCCATCTATTATTATTTACTGCTTGTTTTTCTCTGACTTGAATGTATAACACCTGTGACCATCTCAACACAACAGTTATTTGTTAATAGTACCAGTTTGTAAATCCATAACATATTTACACTTGTTACTCAGAGTGCAGTTAGAGTACTTAGAGTACTGTTACAATTGACCAACAGTAAATATATACAGTAAAAGAAGACTCATGGAGCAAAGACCAGGAGGCAATGAAAATGATTCTGTTGCCTTGACTATTATTTTATTGACTAAGAAATGAGAAAGGAACAGTATAAGGAACTAAGTTTAAGTATAAGAAAGGAACTAATAACATGAGCTATATAGTCATCTAATGTGCTGTCATATTTGTTCAGCTGAGAAAAGCTTATTTGTTTACTTTAAGATAGTCACTAAAGCACGTATCTGAATAATGGAAAATCTGAATCCTGGTGTAAGGAGTTTGTTGCTGTCATTCCGAGCAAATGCTCTGTGGATTTATTATTTAAGATTAATATTTAATTTTTTTAAGGCAATGCCAATATATTTATATTGCACCCATACAGTGTGATCATCCATTAATATAATTATTTGTAAAATATTAATGCATTGAATAATTTTGTTTCACCACTGTCCATTCAAAAATAATAAGTCACAAGTGACTATAAAACTTAAGAAGTGAGGTGCTTTGCATTGATGACACACTATCTTTGATTAGTGGGATGATTGTTTAATGAAAGATAAAAAAGGTTTGAAATGTTTCCTAATTATTTTGGCATTTTACTAAACTAATTTATCACCCAATCCCCATTACCCTGTCAATCATCCAACCACAGTTCATGCTAATTGCACCTAATAACCTAATGTTAATAACCTGCTTAGAGGCCTGTAAAGAGCTACAAACATACCTCCTGATCCCCATGTACATCCTAGAGGGGGGCGCTTCCTGCCACATACTTACTTGAGGTCTGACATGCACTGCACTGGACACAAATACACACAAACATTAGCAGGGTATTATTTAATTAACGTGTTTATCACATTCCCAGCTTTCATGTTTTCTTTTTTACAATGACACAGTACATTGCTAGTACATTGCCCTTACATTAAAAAAGGTGTGCATTTGTGTGGTCTCTCACTTTTTACATACTCTCTTCCTATAGATCAGCAAGGAAATTACAGCAATAACCATTCCAAAAAGAAACAAGCCAGAGGTGATACCCATGGTGATTCCTCCAAATGGATCTGATTGGAAAAACAACCAAATTACTTTGAGGTATGCAGCACTAAAAAAGCAGGTGTTGAGTGCATTACTGTTGGCTCACATGCTTGTGTCTTAAGTGGTAGGGAGAAATAGGTGTCACTGAATAGTGGGTGAGACAACTCTCTGTTTCCATCATGAAAGAGTTTAGTAAAGGCTCGAACACTCAGTCTGAAATATATAAGCATCTCATACTAGATAAAGCCCAAAACATTTGGTTAAAATAAAATTAATATTTAGAATGTTTTTTAACATATGGATTAATCACCAGTACCTGTATGATGTTCTGGATTTCAAGGGCCCATCACAAAAATAGTTTTGATGCTTTCTGGACTCCACATCTTGTTCACAGGTACCTCCCAAGAGGTCCATACCAGTCCCAAGGTTAATCTCAAACAACTCATTCACTGAATCTATGTCTCCACACGAACTTTGGAAGTAGTTTGTCTGGTAGATCAACACAGATCTGTTGTTCATGTAGTCACGGTAGGATGGCAACGGATGCTTGTGCTCTGGCAGCATGGGTGTCACATCTGCAAATTGACATTTCTAAATTTTCATTTTTAGCATTATTACTGACTAAATATTGTTATAACATTGAGCTTCATGTTGATGTGTAAATATTCCCTACCTCACAGTCCAACATATATATGTTTCTGATGTACAATTCCAATTCCAAAGTTGGGATGTTTTTTTAATATTCACTTATTTTGAATTTGATGCCTGCAACACGTTCCAAAAAAGTTGAGATGGGGGCATGTTTACCACTGTGTTACATCACCTTTCCTTTAAACAGCACTCAATTTTGGACTTGAGGACACTACTTGTTGTAGCCTTGTAGATGGAATTCTTTCCCATTCTTGCTTGATTTTCAAGATTTTCAACTTCATTTGATCAAAAGTTTGGGGTTTCAGTTGTTGTGTTTTGCACTTCATAATTCACCACACATTTTCAATCGGAGACAAGTCTTTACTGCAGGCAGGCCAGTCTAGTACCACCACTCTTTTACTACGAAGACACGCTGTTGTAAATCGTGTAGAATGTGGCTTGGCACTGTCTTGCTGAGATAAGCAGGGACGTCCCTGATGTTGCTGCAAAACCTGTATGTACTTTCCAGCATTAATGGGGTTAAATTTGGAATTAAGTTACCCATGCCTTGAGCACTAACACACCATCATACCATTAAAAATACTGGCTTTTGAATTTTGCATTGATAACAGTCTGGACATGATGTGGGCTCAAAATGTGGGCTCGTTCGACCACAGGACACTTTTCCATTTTGTGTCAGTCCATCTCAGATGAGCTTGGGCCCAGAGAAGCCAGTAGCGTTTTTGGGTGTTGTTGATATCTGACTTTCGCTTTGCATGGTAGAGATTTAACTTGCATTTGTAGATGGAGAGATGAACAGTGTTCACTGACAGTGGTTTTCTGAAGTGTTCCTGAACCCATGTGGTATTATCCATTACAGAATGATGTCCGTTTTTTAATGCAGTGCTGTTTGAAGGATCAAAGGTTACGGACATTCAATGTTGTTTTTTGGCCTTGCCACTTACTTGCAGAGATTTCACCAGATTCTCTGAATCTTTTGATGATATTATGGACTTTAAGTGAAGAAATCCCTAGATTCCTTGCAAAAGCATGTTGAGAAATGTTGTTGTTAAACTGTTGAACTTTTTGCTCATGCAGTCGTTCACAAAGTGGTGAACCTCACCCCATCCTTGCTTGTGAACGACTGAGACTTTTGGGGATCACTTTATAATCAATCATGACACTTACCTGTTTCCAATTAACCTGGCGACGTGTGGAATGTTCCAATCAGGTGTTTTGAGCATTCTCCAACTTTCCCCATCTTTGTTGCCTCTGTCCCAACTTTTTTGGAACATGTTGCATCAAAGTCAAAATGAATTAATGTTTGCAAAAAAACAAGTTTGAACATTACATATCTTGTCTTTGTAGTGTATTCAATTGATTATAAATGGGGTGTTTACAATATATATATATGTACACACACAGTATATATGTGGGGTTGTGCAATACATAGGGACCTTTCACACCTCTTAGTCTGTATGTATTAATAACAAAACATGTACATATCTTAAATATGTTAAAACAAAAATCTTAAAGGCCATATCTTAAATGTAACTTATGTAACAGAGTATAAAGCACATATGCAGTTGTCAGCTTTGGCTGTGTGCATGAGTTGTCACCCTGCTCCCAAATAGACTCCAGTCACCAGTGTGTGGCATATGGTGTTTATATGCAACGTTTGAATAACTAGGAGTGTAATTATTACTTTTATACCTCTAAATGAAAGAAGTCAACAAACCTGGGTTCAATGATAACATATGACATATGTTATGTAACAGATCTGACAGTGTACAAACCATCATAGTCATTTAAACTCATACTGGCTACAAGCACCATCCCTTTTGGCGGCTAGCCTAGTAGTTAACATTTTGGTCCCCCATTTCCTTTGTAGGCAAAGGAGTTTGAATCATGGTCTTTGATGGCACTTTTGTCAGCAGAGATTCAAATGCAGATATAGATGGAGTTAAACACGTCTACATCAAATATATATATGTAATGTCAGTGGATATGAGCTCTCTAGCACATTAAACAGCATTAATACACAAGTCATCTTAATTTGGAGATAACCAGAAGGTTCCCTCTTCTGTCCTATACAGAGCAATATCCAGTTAATTCAGACCAAATTTTGTAATGTCTTCATTGCAATTATGCAATGAAGATGCTTGGAGATGCTAAAGACATACACTTATGGATCACTTTCTAACTCGTGGTGGTGGTGTGTTAGTGTATGGATCAGACACATCAGTGCTGCTGGAGTTTTTAAACACTGTGTTTACTCACATCTACAATATTGCACCTTCTTGTAGATGCCAGAGACAGCAGTACATCTGTTGATGCACAGTCATCAAGTCATCCTCTGATTCTGTATCAGTGCTCATAGGGTGTTGCCTAAAGAATGCTGGTGGTTGGGGATTTTTGGAAGACTATTGAGTATAGCAGTAACACTTAGGAATTTAAAAATGTCTCTGAACCACTCATGCCTGCACAACACATACTAACACACCACCTCCACACCACTATCACTGTTGGTTCTTACAGAGAGCAATCCACCACCCAAATAGTACATGAACTAGGGCCTGACTCTCTGACCTTTAAAAACAGAGTAAATGGAACTAACTCATAATGCAGCAAACAGATAGATGGCAGTTTGTAACTGTAGACCAACAAAGGGCATATATGGAACTGATTAAAGTGGACAACCGAATACCGTTATCAGTTAGTGTATATCTGCAAATGTAAGAATTGATCTAAGAACTTAACAGACTAAAATACTCATTACACAGCTGTTACTCTCGACATGGAAATCATAATAGGAAGGCATGCATCTAGACTTTTCTCTGTTTTGGCGGAAGTGGTGGAACTAACTTCTCCTCAATGTTCGAACAGCTGAGTCTGAGTCAAACGCCATTTGAAGACCCACCTATTCCGATATTACTTCAACTAACAACCCCCCTCCCTTCTCTATATCGCTCTAAATAAAATTTTTACAAAACCACACACAACCTTTTCAGTTTCAGAAGTGTATTATTGTTTAGATTCCTGATTATTAGGAATAGATTATGTTACTGATGCCTTAAAGCGATCTGGATAAGGGTGTCTGCTAAATACTGTCAATGTAAATAATATTGCTTAATACACTGGTGCTTGGAAGTTTGTAAAGTCTTTAGAATTCTGTTATTATTTGTACATGAATAAAACCTAAAACATCATCAAATTAGATAAAGGGAAAACTACAATGTTACGCATCTGTGTGGGGCAAAAGTTTGTGCACATCAGTGGATGCGCAAGACTGATCAGCTGTCAGCGTTCAACTGGAAACGTTTTGTTAAAATATATTTATAAAACTGTTTCATTTGATTATTGACTTTTAGAACTTGTGTGAAGATTTGATGATGTTTTAGGTCAATATAGAATGCAAAAAATCAAAAGGTTTCAGAAAAAACACGGTACATAAGGTTTTTTAAAAATGTCCTCTTCATTGGACATTCACAGTCTGCTATGTGCAACAAACAAACAACAACAAAAACGCTTTAAAAAAAAAAACAGAAAGCTGCAGTGAAATCTAGGCCATACCTTCAGACTCTGTAACAATAATGGCAAAGAAGCGAATGGCCCCATGATTGTTGCTGAACCAGCTGCAGTTGAAATGAAAAAAGATAGTGGATTGGGTGATGTAGCTGGCCTTCTCACTGACACAGACCTTGGGAGATGGTACGGGTGGGCCTACAAAGGCGAAAAGTGCTTACTGTAAGTGCTTACATTTTAAATGACAAAATATATTTAAATAAGTTAGCTATTAAATGTAGCAGCAACGTAGCACAGTGGTTAGAGTATCCTCACAGCTCCAGAGGCCCAGGTACAAGGTCTGACCTGGCCACTGCCTGTATTTAGGTCCATATTCAGGTGTATATGTAAGCTAAATTGCTTCTTCACATGCCTCTGCCTGGTTCTTACTCCACTACACTCATTTTACAAGAGCACAATGTCAGACGGGTGCTCCTTGAAGTGAATCCCAAGAAGGAACCCCCAGATGGAATACCTGGAAAGGAAATGTGCTCAGAGTATGTGCAGACCAGCTCGCTCTCACATTCACCAGACTCTTTAACCTCTCCCTGTCATTCCATCCTGCATTCTCACCACAATAATCCACACAGGCACAGTGATTACATATTGTAATAAGTCACATTGCCATATTGGTCCAAGCAACTTCTCATAATTGAAGGTAAATATTACATATTAAATTGTACTTGATCATACCTTATAAAAATCTCAAAGCTAAGAAGGCAGTGCGACTGTATTCATCTTGTGTGGTTCCTAAGTACTAAACACTTTGGGTTTATTTATGCTTAGTATTTTCTTTTTTCTCTTCAAATTTGCATTCACTATTTTATACTACTAGTGTTTCAATAACTATACACAAATGTGATTTGTAGAACAGCTGTATGTGTTTGTGAATTGTGACTGCATTTTAGTCCTGCAACACATTCTGAAAAAAGTTGGGATGGTAATGCAATTACCAGTTCGTAACGTTGCCATTATTTTTCACCGAAAAATTTAACGCTTTGGCACAATGAATACCAAGTGATTTACCTTGACAACTTTTGATTAGGGGTTGAAAGAAACACTGTGTTTTTTGCATTTTCGATACAATCCCAACTTTTTCTAATTTGGTTTTGTAAGAAACACTGTGGTTATTGTATATGCATTTTCTATACAGTCCCAACTCAATCCTGATCTAGAAATCAGATTAAGAACTTCGATAAAGAGAGACATTTTTTTACTATATGGGTTACATTTGGGTGCAAGTATCCCATACTTCTGTCAGGGAACCAGTTGAATGCTGAATGAAACACAGTTGCCAGGTCTTATTCTAAGATGCTTCTTTGCTTGTTTCCATAGACGTATAACATATCTCCCTCCTATGATCTGGCAACCCTGGATTATAATACAGCACAAGCGAATCATTGAAGTATAAATAAATATGAGATGTTTTCTTTCCACATATGACACATATGGCATCCATCACACCTTTATACATTGAGTAGTCTGGGATGACACTTTTTGTTTGTTGTATATACATGTATATACATATCAATGTGCACATGCGAGACGTTTCAGGGACATATTAATTCACATTAAAGACAGATACAGGTCACTTACATTTATGAATGTGAACCATCAAGAAAACCAAGTCCAATCTGAACCAAAAAATCTAATTTGAGCAATGTGGCTTATAATGTGAACAGACAGAATGTACTGCAGTCAAGCTATCTGCAGATAAAGCAAATATCTGCAGGAACAAGCTCCTATTTTAGCAGTATCATATTAGTTTGTTGCGAATACACTTTTAGTCCATTATATACAAGCAATTAAAGTATTTTTAAATTGTGCAGTAGCAATCTCATTGGACAGCCGTCGCCCAGGCCACCTCCTCTTCTAGCTAGCTAGCATAGCGAGTTGTTTTTTTTCTTTTTTTGTTTTGTTTGTTTTCGTCTGGCTATTGATCCGCGACCATGCTCTCTCTTTGACTACTGTCATGGCACAGCTCGCTCGCTCGAGGATGTGCTGAACCACATGCAGGAGGTCTCCTGCAGCTGCCTACAGAGCCTGGGGAGTATGGACAGAACCCTGGCTACCATGTCTGCTCAGACCATGGCGGCTCCAGATCTGGAAACAGCAGTAATCCCAGCCCCTCATGCTGGAACCACCCAACCGCTGACGACACAGCCTTCCCAGGCCCTGCTACCACAATCTCGTTGGACAGCCGTCGCCCAGGTTACCTCCCCTTTTAGCTTTCTTCTCTGTTCTTCTCCCCTCCGCTTTAGATTTTCTTCCTAGCCTGTGGGTGGTGATCCCACCACCCTTTCCTTCTCCTATTTATACCGTTCCCTGGCTTCTCTTCCTTGTCAGTTATCAGGCTTTCTATGCTGTCTATGCATCCCGTTGCGTTCTACTGGCTTCCTGCTCGCCTTAATTTCCTTGCCTGTTTGTCTTTCCCTCTCTGTATCTCCCAGTCGCTATATATACATATTTATATCTTGTTACCCTGCACTTACGTCTGCATTTATGTCTGTTCTTTCTAGGGCTGTAACTAACGATTATTTTAATAATTGATTAATCGGTCGATTATTTTTTCGATTAATCGGATATTTCAAAAAATATTTTCCATGTCTTTAATTGGAAATAGAGCATTGAATAACAGAGAAAATAAGTGCTTACAATAACTAAATAGTAATAGATTAAATTAAATAAGACTTAAAACTGCTGTTGTTTTCTGCAATGAGAAAGACAGTATAGCATGAGTATAGATAGATCAATTTAAACAGGTCAATAAACGGTTATGTAGCATAGTGTGTAAATACCTAATTACACAAATTAAAGTAGCTCAAATATGTTACCTTAATCCCTGTCTAAATGTAATTTATCCTGCCTATACAGTGCAGTATCTTCACTCATACTCCATCAGAAAATTACAACTTAAGCTTAATCATTAATTACCTCAACTGTGTACAAGCTATATTTATTTATAAAGCACATTACATTACATTACACTTATAAAGCTAATTACACTTAAATTAAAAGTAACACACACGTACTCTATCACTGCCATTATCCAGTTAACAAGCAAAAACAGCATGAACCGTGCTATGCTATGCCAGTTTGCATGGTGATCCTCATCCGTTACTCTAACATGTTTGCGTTTCAGGTTCTGTATTATCACCGTTTGCTCCTGCGCCAAGTCAAATCACTTTAGCAAAGCTTGCATGTTACACATTTCTTAGTTGCTTAAAGCGTGACGTGCTCCCACACTTTTGAGGATTTAAGCAGAACCTTCTTCTCTGCGTCGGTCATGTTTCTTTTGTTGAATGTAGTAACTTCTGAATGTTGCGGTCTTCGGACTCACTATATAATATTAATACTGTGGATTACTTCTAGTAATCATTCAGGGACACGAGGATGCAGTACAAACTCTTTTACTTGGTAACCTAACAGCATGTACAACATGTAGCCGTTAGCCGCTCTACATTGTGCTAGTGACAGTCTCACATAACAGTGTTCGCTCGTATAAACCACACTTAATGTTCAACTTATTTAGTGTCGCTTCGTTTAAGTCGTTCTTATTTATTTTTTTCCAGCGTTTATGAAGCGCCACAGGTGACGTAAGCGGATATGTAAAGACGAGTAAGACATAAATCATGTGACACAACGAATTGATAATTAAATTCTTGCCAACACTTTTAATAATCGATTTTATCGATTCGTTGTTGCCGCTATCTAAGTCCTGACCTCTTTATCCAGCAAAACAGATAATGCAGAAAATGAAAGGGTATGTACCCTTTAGGGAGTTTTAGTTTGGGTCTTTTTCTCCCTCAAATTTGCTCCATATGATACAGAAGTAGGGACTTGGACAGTATGTAAGTATAAAAGATTGCAACTGCCGTAAATAAGCTGTAAAAGCGTCTTATTAAAGAGAAGTTGAACAGGTGTACCTAATAAAGTGGCCAGTGAGTGTATCAGCGATTAAGCTATTCTTTAAGCGAGACGCAAGCAAACCACTAGCTTGAAACCACAATTAGTCAAAGTAGTATTTGTCAGTCTGTGGAAACTACAGGCTTGTTTATGAAGCTTAGAGTCATTAGAGCTCGCCTCCTGCTTGTTCCATGAGATCTAGTTTAAAGGCGCTAGGAGCATTTGCGTCTTTGTGGCAGCATGTGCTAACATGACTAATTCCTTAGTCTCTTCAATTAACAGCTGTTTTGTAATAGAGAACATTTAGAAAGGCTGAATCAAGTCTTTAGATTTTGTACAATTAGAAAAATAATATGATAAAGAGATCTCTTGTGAATTTCATTTCTAAAGGCAGATTATTGTACTGAAAGTAATACAGAATGTCTATAAAGTACGTCCCACCTGTACAAGCTTATTACTCACCAACCAGCTGGCATGAGAAGCTGTTTTCGAATTTGTATGAAGCAGAAGGACCGTGTGATGCTCTGGGCAAAAAACTCAGGGTCTGGGCATTCATGTGGACATCAACCTGACACGTGTAACTAACCAAAATGTTTTTGTGGAGCTGCTGGTTATAATAAATTGCCGTATTAGTGCTTATGTTTATAATTTCCTTAATGGATACAATTAACCCGTGGTTCCCTCTGCAGTGTGCAATGCTCAACGAGAAGCTGGACTCTTTGGTGAAAGCCCTGAGTGAGGAGGCTAATGCCCAGCTGGTTCCCGCCGGCTCCCAGTCTTCCGAGCAGGAGGGCAATTTGAGCAGCCCCGATGCCCCAAGTGTCCCCAGACCGTTCAGGTCCAAAGAGCAGCTGATGCTGAGAGCCAACAGCCTAAAGAAAGCATTGCGGCAGATCATAGAGCAAGCAGAGAAAGGTCAGCACACACATTACACAATAACACAACCCGAAATGATTTATTTCTATCTAAATCATATCTACTTAGGGTTGTTTTCCTGTGCTACAGTACCATCGTGATATGGACGTTTTTTCAATTTACAAAAGCAAAACTAATTTCAGACATTCCAAAAACGCCAAAGATGCCAAGCAGTATGACCATCTGACCATGTATTCAGCTTTAAAAAATATGTTACAACTCTGATCCTCATCGTTTCCTGATCAGGGTCATGGGAGTGGTTTTGGGACCATGTCAGTCCATCACAGGGCTATCGGGGTCCCTTTAGTAAAGCCAGGATACATAACCCAGTCAGGCTTCCCCTCCTTCAGACCGATGAGTTTTGTGCATGATGCCTGAGCTGGCTAGAAGGCACCGCCAGGACTCAGAGCCAGGTCACTGCAGTGGTTGCCACCCGAATGTCTAGATAATGTTTATGCATTCTAATTGACTGTAATGATTTCACTATAAACACACAATCTGGAAATGACCTGTTAAAATAAATGTTAAGATGATCATCTTGGACTATTCAATTTACGGTGACTCGTTGACACTTGTCCCTGCTCTGTCTCTCATCAGTGGTGGATGAGCAGAACAGGCACACCCAGGTTCAAAGGACATCATCTTCCTCGTCAATGACAAGAGGCAGCAGTGAGGACCTCAAAGAGGCGGAGCCACGTGAGTTACAATCATTTATACAAGTACATTTACAGCATTTAGCAGGCTTCAACATTGGGTCCAACATTGGCAGCTTGGCAAGGGTGAGATTTGAACCCTGAACCTTCTGGCCCAAAGTCCAGCGCATTGACTGTTTAGCCACTACACTATTAGAGCAATTGATAATGCTAATGATGCACTTTATACAAATAGGACTTTAATCATATACCAATAGAACTAAGATTATAGGCTATAAAATTCCAAGAAATGTACTTGGCATAAACAATGACCAGGCAGCATTATTAATGAAAAAAAACATGCATTCAGAATTGTGAACGTTGATTTATTGTCCATGATACGGTCTGCGAAATCGTACGTTCAATTCAATTCAATTTTATTTATATAGCGCTTTTTACAATGTAGCATTGTCTCAAAGCAGCTTTACAGTAATAC